>CAUYON010088847.1:0-31963 GCA_963573935.1 Arctocebus calabarensis
ATTCATTGATACATTCATTCACCTTGCCCCTGGTGGAAGGGACTGTATTCATTTGTTTCCTGGCCAAGGAACCCATACACCTATATATACCCTGAGACTAAAGGCCTAAAGGAGGAAATGGGGAAAGACTGGGAGAGAAACAGAGAGAGCTTCTCTCTCCCCACCAGAATTTTCTCCCTCTAACAGGTGCCTTAATGTTTTCTGTATTCTTTTCTTTCTTTTCTGTGAATAAAGTCTGTCTTACAAAAAAAAAAAAAAAAAGAAAGAAAAAATCAGTTACACACACATGAACCTAAATGAAAGAAACTGAGTACAAAATATAATTTAAAGTGGTGACTTAAGCCCAAGTGAGGATAGCCACCTGGGGAACTTAGACCCAAGTAATCTTGGTTATGAGTTTTGTTCAACCTCTTGTTACAAACAGGTCTCAAAGGAAAAAAAGGACGGGGTAGGCTGGCAGGGAATAGGCTGATATAAAGTTGTCGTTCAAGAATTTGTGATGGTTTGCAGATTACTTAGACCCAAGTAATCTCGGCTATGAGTTCTATTCAACCTCTTGTTACAAACAGGTTTTAAGGGGAAAAAGGGTGAGGTAGGGTGGCAGGGAATAGGCTGATATAAAGTTGTCATTCAAGAATTTTTGATGGTTTGCAGAAATGGTATTGGCTTTAATTGGCTATTGCTAAACTGCTGGATTTGGGTTTAAGGTCCTGTTCGGCATTATTAGATTAATTTATAAGTAGTTGTAGCAACTGCAAACAGTTTCAAGAGATGAATACATAGCAGAAACATTTTCAAGAGATGAATACATAGCAAAAATAATAAAGACAATCAAGTTTCAAGAGATGAATACATAGCAGAAAGTGGAGAAATAGGACATGATTGTTGTCTTATTTTAATGTATCTGAGAGAGGATATCTGAGAAGGATGAGGTCTAGGAGAACAGGTCTTCTCAAGGAAACCACAAGGATACACTTGCAGGGTCCTCTCCAGGGTGACTCAGCTCTTGGGAATTTGTAAACTTAACTTTCTAGAACTTGGAAATTTCCAAGTTCTGTGAAATCCTATAGTGCTATAGGGGCTGGAATAGCATCTACCACTTGATTTAAACTGGCCAATGAGAAAGGTACCTGTGGGGTGGAACCTTTTGACTATGGATAAAAAGGGAAAGACCAAGCCAGTAGGAGAGTGTGGCCATTCGGAATTCTTCTATGCCATAAGCTCCCGGCTGGTGAATAAAGCCCTTCCTCTTATATTCCTCTTTGGGTGCTCATTCTCTCCGTGGGGCCTCATCTTCCTGCAACACATCTCTGGGCATGATAATTTTAAAAGACTTACATTTCTGATTTTTGCTAACAATTGCCATTTTAGACTCAGACAAAAGTTCTTTTTTCTTTCATATATAATAAATAAAATCAAAATTATGTATGTTTGTGTGTTTCTGTAGGGAATACATATATATACAGAGGGTGCAAAAATATGCAGACATATTTTAAGTAAAAACTGTATTGAAATTGTAATTTTGAAATTATACTGTTAATGTTTGTTACCCTGTATATTGCATCTCCTGTAATTGTCTAATGTGACTTGAAAATTACATTAAAATAGCCATATTCAGTATGTATTTATAATGTTCGTTACCTTGTATATTGTATCTTGTATTTCTTGTAATTGTACAAGTCAAATATGACTTGAGTATTACAATTTTAAATGCAGTTTTTTTTTTTTTCATAATATGTGCATACCTATTAGGTAAACTGTGAGCGTATAGGTCTGTGTGTGTGTGTATGTGTGTGTTTAATTCTACTTTCTCCAAATCTAAAAAAATTTGCTGTTTGGCAAAATGGGCCATTAGAAATAGATGAGGTCTCATGAATTCAAAACTTGAAATTAAGTTGAATCATAAGAGAATTTTATAATTTAATCAATACTGAAAGCAGATCAAAAATAATAAAGACAATCAAGTATGATTAACAATGAACTAAGTGTAATCAGAGGAAGATTGGGTGTAGATTACTTTGTATGGAGTGATAGAATATGTTAAAACTTTAACAGCTGTCTTCTGAAGCCTTCAAATTAGGATGAGATATTGAAAAATCTTGAAAACAGGATGTGCTATAAAATAAGTTCATGTACCAAGAACATTGCAAAAGAGCAAGATGAAGCACCATCTTCTTGATTAAAGACAATTCTCCCTACACCCCCAACTTTGCACTATGCTGATACTCCTAGTAACAGGCAGTGCAAAATGAGGGATCCTTGTGTATATTTTAAAGAATATTCACAATTGTTTTTATTGTTGTTTTCTAGAGTAATAATTCTTTCTTTAGTTGTGTTTGGCACATCTACCATAAATTTCATGATGCAATTTTTCCCAAAATATTTTCTTAATATGGACTATATGTATATCCACATATTTTATTTTGATTTTTCAACGGATTCTGAGTATTTATACATTCTTACCGGTAATTTAGTTTTAAGTATGAGTAAACAACCAAATATATTATTAAAGCATTTCAAATGCTCCTTCTGAATAAAAGGTGAGTCAGTTTAAATTGACTATATGGAAAGATACTGCCTCTTGTTCTTAAAGATATATGGTATTTTGTGTATTATTTCATTTTAAAAATCAGGTAAATACTTCAATTTATCCTTTTTTATATTAGACTTAAAATCATTTCATTTTCAATAGACATATTATTATTGAAAGTTATTTTTAAAAGAAGAGTCAAATATGTTTAATTTACATTCTTATGAAGACTAATGTTTCTCTTTAATGTTGGAAGCTTTGAGAAACATAGCATCTTAAGTAATAAATGATATTTTAAGATATAATTTTTTCAAGATGCACTTTAAAAGTTCACTAGCATTTGCTTCTAAAATTGACTTTGTCACATTTAATCATATTTAAATTAACCAGTAGAATTAAAGAGGGTATCTTTTTTATTGACAGCTTTGCATATATATTTATATGAAATATGTATAATATGATATAAATAACATATATATTTTTAATATATATTTTTTAAAATATGTTTTTAATATATATATTTTAAGTATATGCATAACATATGTTTTAAAAATATTTTTATTATATTTTCATTATATTTAAATATTTATGGCCAAATAGTATTCCATGGTATACATATACCACAGTTTATTTATTTATTTATTTTTGTACGAAAGGTCTTTACTGGTGGGGGAAGCTGCAGAGCAGCATTAAGGAGGAGGGGAGAAAGAGAGAGAGAGAAACGGGGGAAGAGAGGAGAGGAGAGAGAGAAGGGGGGAGAGAGAGAGAAGAGAAGAGAAGAAGAGAAGAGACACACATGGGGGGATGAGAGAGAGAGAGAGCAAAAGACCATAACACAGTTTATTAATCCATTTATGTGTTGATTGGTACTTGGCTTGATTCCACAACTTTGCGATTGTAAATTGAGCTGCAGTAAACATTCTAGTGCCCATGTTCTTGTGGTAAAATGATTTTTTTTTCCTAGTTAGATACGTATTAATGGGATTGCAGGCTCAAATGGAAGTTCTATTTTTAGTACTTTGAGAATTCTCCATATTTCTTTCCAAAGAGGCTGTATTAGTTTGCAGTCCACCAACAGCGTAAAAGTTTTCCCTTTTCTCTACATCGTGACCAGTATCTGTACCTTTGGGACTTTGTGATGTGGGCTATTCTCAGTGGGGTTAGGTGATATCTCAAAGTGGTTTTGTTTTGCATTTCTATAATGAGTAGGGATGATAAACATTTTTGCATGTTTATTTGCCATTCATCTATCTTCTTAGGAGAATATTTCTATTCAGTCTCTTGTCCAGTGGCAAATGGTATTGATTATTCTTTGGAGATTAATTTGAGTTATTCATAGATTCTAGTTGTCAACCCTTTGTGTGATTCATAATCTGCAAATATGCTTTCCCATTATTAAGTTTGTCTGTTTTCTTTGATTGTTGTGTCTGTAGCTGTGCAGAAAGTTTTTTAACTTAATTAAGTCCCCTTTCTTTATTTTTGGTCTTACTGCGATTGCTAATAAAGTCTTCATAAAATCTTTTCCCTAACTGATATTATCTACAGTTTTTCTCGCACATTCTCCTAAGATTGTTACTGTTTTGTGTCTTATATTTAAATCTTTTATCCATCTTGAATCAATTTCTCTAAGTGGTGAGAAATGTGGGTCCAATTTTAGTCCTTTACATGTTGTTATTCAGTTATCCCAGTACCATTTATGAATAGTTATTTATTCTTTTTCTCAATATACTCTTGTTTGACTTATCAAAGATCACATGACAAGTAGAGACTGGTTTCATATCTTGGTTTTCTATTCTGTTCTATAGATCCATGTCTCTATTTTTGTGCAAATACTATGTTGTTTTGATAACTATGGTTGCATAGTATAACTTGAAGTCTGGTAAAGTGATGCCTCCAATTTTTGTATTGCTAAGAATTTCCTTGATTGTATGGGTTTATTTTTCTTGTTCTATACAAAATGGTGAACCATTTTTTTGAGTTCTTCAAAGTATGATGTTGGCGTTTTAGTGGGGATTGCATTAAATTTGCAGATTGATTTGGTTAATACAGGCATTTTAACAATGTTTATCCTTCCCAGCCAAGAGCATGGTATGTTCATCCATTGTTAATATCTTCTGTGATTTCCTTTCTCAGGGTTCCATTATTCTTTCTGTAGAGATCTTTCACATATGTTGTTAGATATATTCCCAGGTATTTCATTTGCTTTGAAGCTACTGTGAAGGGTACTGTATCCTTAATTTCATTTGTGGCTTGTTATTAGTATATACAAAGGCTACTGATTTGTAGACATTGATTTAATACTCCGCAACATTATTTTATTTCTTGATCACTTCTAGTATTCTTTTGGTTGAGTCTCTGGGGATTTCTAAGCATAAGATCATTGTCATCAGCAAAGAGTTAGAGTTTGACATCCTTGAGTGCCTTTACTGTTGTTTTCTTGCCTGATTGTATTGGTTAGACCTTCTAGCACTATGTTGAATAGTAGTGGTTATAGTGGACATCCTTGTCTGGTTCCAGTTCTAAGTGGAATAGTTTTCTGTTTTATTCCGTTCAGTATGACGTTGTCTGTGGGTTTGTTGTAGGTGGCATCTATCCATTTAAGAAATATCCCATCTATGCCTGTTTTATTATTTTATATTTTTAACCATTCAATAGAAAAATATATCATTATCATTCGCCTCTTATAGATATTAGGTCTACTTTTGGATATAATAAAAAGAGATTGGCAATTACTTTTGCAATATAAGATTGCCTTTGATCTAATGTTTGACTTTTTACTTAAGTCTTTTTCATTTCTGTGATCAGAGCTCTATTACTGTTATTATTATAAGGAAATTCAACTGATAAAAAATATTGAAATCCATCTTAGTACATAATGAACAATGACAATGAATAAATCCTTTGGTATCTTTGCATTCTTTTTTATTGTTATCGCTGATGACTTTCAGGTCACATTTGGCAGGCTTCCACATTAACCTCTCTGCAGGTGGTCCTATAACTATGGTTTACATTCTGTCCCTGAGTAAAAAATTAAGTGGAATACAAGAGATGTAGAAAACGAAAAAAAATCATATTGTGATGTTCTCATGTTACTGATTAATATCTACTTTGCCGACACTGAAAAGGACATTGATTTGTTTCTGAGTGGTGACTTTTTTTCTGATTTGTTTCTGGATCATGAAGTTTTATTGATTGTCTTGCACAAAGAATATTTTTGCCTGTATATTTTTATCTGTGGCCAATAATTGTAACTTTGGTATTTTACTTTCTAATGAGGAGAGGACAACTCCAACTCTTCTCTTCTAAACTTTTTTATGAAACATTCCAACTCATAATAGATTCTGTAACATGCCTACCTTCCTTGCTATGTTTCTGGTTATGTCCTAAATTTTGGCTTCCATAAACCTTTATCAAACAGTTTCTGCCTCAATAGCCTAATTTCAGTTTACATTAGTATCAGTGCTTCTTGCTCATTTTCAGCATGCTCAGAAAGTATTTAGAATATTTAGAATCTAAAAGAGAAATTGTTTACTATCACTCATTTAGCCTTTAATGACATAATGATATAATTTTGTTCATCATACCATGGAAAAATAACAGTGTATATAATATAAACACATGATGAATTCAATTAATGTACTAAATGAATGTAATTCAAAATTTCATAGACCTTGGATTTTTTTTACCCCCTTTAAATACCTTTCCTTACAAGAAGCTTAAAAAAACAGATGATGGCAAAAATTATCCTACCCTTGCTGGTGTCAATGAAATTGATTGACACATAATCACACAATACTTACAAGAAAATTTAAAACTAGACTGTTATGACTTTTCATAAATAAGTATTTTATTTACAAAAAAACAAAAACATGAAATGCTTGCTTTAAGAACCTTTTGTAGCACTAGAATTTTTCAAATATATTCATATCTTGACTTTTTAACTTGACTTCAAAGATTATCAGTGCTAATATATGTACATTACAGAGAAAGAAAACTCAAAGTCAATGGTATCCAGATAGTAGCAGAAAGTATCAAAACTGAGTTAATTCTTATACCACTTCTCTCTCTCTCTCAAAACTGAGTTAATTCTTATACCACTTCTCTCTCTCCCTCCCTCCCTCCCTCCCTCCCTCCCTCTCTCTCTCTCTCTCTCTCTCTCTCTCTCTCTCGTGCGCGCGTGCGCTCTTTCCCTCCCCCCCCCATTATTTGATACGCCATGGAAAGGAATACTCAGTGAATTTGGTGTGTGTAGGAAAGATGAATAAATATAATATGTAAAATATGTGCCAACAAGGTATGTAGTCAGTGGTTTACGATGCCACCATTTCATACAGAAGCAATATTTGTATACAGATATCCAGCTAAATTCAAGGATTTTATTAATACATTTTGTCTAAAGGAGAAAGTAGACAGATGTTATCACAAAAGAAAATGACATTTTGGCAAATGAAAAATTTAGAATCATGAAAATGTCTTGCAAACAAAAGATTAAATGAAGTTGTATGTAACAACTTGAAATGATTGAAGACTCATGGCTACAATGTATAAGAGTTACTATTAAATTTTTAGAGTATGACTATAATTTTTTTCATAATAACATTGAGATAATTCATTTTTATCCCAACAAGGTACATTTTTATAAGGTACTGTACAAATGTAAATCTGACAAGGTCCCTTCATAAATCTGTCTTTATGTTTACAGCTTATTGTTTCTATTATTTAAGAGACTTTTTTTTGTTTTATCATAAAGAATTTTAATTACTATGTAACATAAAGCGGCTGAGTAAATGAAATTCTCTTAGTATAGGAATATTTTCTGGATGACTGTTAATTAACATTACCTAGGCTTTGATTCATGTTCATTTTTTTAGTAAACTCTGAAAAAAAGGTTCTTTGTATGGCTAAAAAAATCAGAGAACTTATAAATAAATGGATTCAGGATTACTGTTTTTATATTAAGAAATTATAGCTAATACATTTTTTTCTGTTTCCATGTTTGCAATTATAGGAGAACAACTATGAGAACAACAATTTTCCTGAAATGATTTTGGTTAGTGTCTTTTTTCTCTGATATTTATATTTATATTATCACATTAAAAAAAAACTAATATGGAAAGGGAAAAGAATAAAAGATGAATACAATTTGAAGTATATTAGGAAGTTTCTATTTCTATTTGTTTATACAATAAAATAGAACACATCCTATAATATCACATTTATGTGCAATTATAAAATTGTATGCTAAGCCTATTTACATGGGTCAATTCCCATTTGTGGAACTTTGGAGAAAATATTTCATGTTTCTATGTGGAATAAGATTTCTGAACAACACATTGCTGGAACCAAGATAATCTTAAGACAGCAGAACAGAATTAGTTGTGGATTTGGATTTCTCACTATTCTGAAGGCAATAAAGGCATTATTATCTATGGTGTATACGTAGGGGAAGTGTTGGAGATAATCTCTTACATACATATGGAATTCCTACAATTCAATAGGAAAAATCAAATAACTCAGTTAAAGTATACACAAAGGGTTTCAACATATGTTTACCTGAAGAAGACATAAAAATAGCCACCTGATATAACAAAAAAAATCTAAAAATCACTAATTATTAGGGAGAAGCATATCAAAATCACAATGAGTTGTCACCTTCCACCTGTCAGGATGGCTGTAGTATAAAAAACAAGCAAGTAAAGAAAAACAAGATAAATGTTGATGAGCAAAAATATACAGAATGAAGAGAAATTAGAACACTTACTATTGGATCATATCCAAGAATTTCTGTTAAGATTAAGGTCTTCAAGCTTTTATCCTATGTTCTCTTATAGTAGTTTCCCAGTTTCTGGTTTCATTTTTAAGTCAATAATCTATTTTGATTTGATGTTTGTATATCATGTAAAAAAAAAAAGAGAGAGAATTAAATTTCATCCTTTTACATATGAATATTCGGTTTTCCCCGTACTATTGGTTGAAACTGTCCTGTCTTTATTATGTATTGTAGACAACCTTGTCAAGGTTGATTGTATATGCGTGGTGTCATTTCTAGGGTCACTATTCTGTTTTAAATGGTATAATCAGTATAGATAACAAGATGAAGATTAATCAACTAATAGAGGTAGAATATGATCCAGCAAACCTACCTCTAAATCATTACACAAAACAACTGAAAACAGCATCTCAAAAAAAAAAAATTGCATTCTCATGTTCTGTGCAGCATCATTGATAAGAGCCAAGAGGTGGAAACAACTTAAAAATCCACCAATAAATAATTGTGGTATATACATACCCTTACAGAAAAAGGAAACTGCAATATGCAACAACATGATTGAACCTTGCAAACATCATGCTAAGTAAAACAAGCCAGCCACAGAACAGCTAATATACTGCTTGATTCTACCTATTGGGGTGTGTAAAATTATCAAATTCTTAAGAGAGTATAATGATGACTACCAGTATCTTAGGAGGGGAAGAAGCCCATGGAAGAAATGAAGAGGTGCTGTTCAGTGGGTATACATTTTCAGATATGCAACGCAAGTTTGAAAATCTTCTGTAACACATAGTCTCTATGGGTAAGAATATATTTTTCTTAAAATATTAGTAAGATAAATGTCATGTTAAGCATTCTTACTTCATTAAAAATACTAACAAAGATTAAAAATACAGAGTTCCAAAAATGTACACACATTCTAATAAGGAAATAACTGTATTAAAATTGTAATACTCAAGTCACTTTTGTCTTCTGCAATTAGAAGAGATGCTCAAATGTGACTTGTGTTTGTCTTTTGTTATCAGAATACATTGAGTAATGCATTTTTTAAAATTTCTTATAATGTGTATCCATTTTTGGCACCCTCTTTATTTTCTAAAAATAAAAATACTCAGTTTTAACAGGCATTGTGGGCGTACTTGAACCTGAGGCTGAGTTTTCTTCTGTGCTGGACCTTACTCAAAACTAGCTGTTTTAACTTTTTTTTTCTTAATAAATTACAATAATTCCCTGAAATACTTTTTATTGCTACTATAGTCAGAAGATGCCAGCAACTACGGTGCTTCTCTATAATGATTATGGCTCAATGTATAGCAACAAAACTTTATTCTTAGGCAAGCTCCAAACAATTGGAAATTTAAAAATCAATAGGCTCTTTAACTTTCATAGGCTTAAATCATACCTCTGTCAATCATACACTTCACTATATCACGCCATCAGTATAATAGACCAGCTCCGTTGGATTCTATTGTGTTCTATTGTGATATAAAGAAAGAGAATTGTCATATTCTTAGATTTTCAGTGAGTAGGTATAGCTGTCTGGGTCCCATAGAAATAAGTTTATTTTTATAAGTTACTGACCATTCTTTGTAATTGGTATGGAATTAACTGCATATTCCAGATCAACAGCTAAATGCCTTGTATAAAGGAATGTGATTATTTTCTCCAATTTAGATATCATATCTGGAATGGCAACTGCAATGTGAGGCACTGCCTGATTATGTGTATGAGAATTCTTTAAGACCTTATCTGGCTTTTACACTACTCCCACAGGTGAGATAATAAATATTATATAGAAACCATCACTTTCCAGCTTTCAAATATTTAATGATGGCATTGATCTTTGTAATTACTTCATGGATGTGGCTTTGTCTAAATTTACTGTCTTGGTTGAGTGATGTGGACCCAAGAGCTTCCGTTCGACACTTGCAAACGTAATACTTACCACAAAGCTCAGAAAGCCATTGTGAGGATATTTTCACTTGCCAGAATAAAATTATCTAGTTGCTACAATGTTGTCAAGAATCATCAATAGATAAATGACACTTGGTGGCTCAGCATATTCATTAGGGATATTAGTTGTCCCGCTAAGACATTCTTTATCAAATATATGATGTGCAAATATTTTCTCCCATTGTGTATGTTATATTTTCAGTTTTTGATGGTATATTTTGAAGCACAAAACTTTATTTATGATTAAGTGAAATATATCTATTTTTCTTAATGCTGCTGTGCTTTTGGTGTCATATCCAAACAGCCATAATGTAATAGGATGTTAAGAAAATTTACTCCTGTGTGGTTTTACTAAAAATCTAAAATTTATCTAATGATCTGCTTTGAATTAAGTTTATAAATTTGTGGAAAAAGTGTTGAACTGTGTATTCTCTGGTAAAATATGAACAGACTTGTCTCATCATGATTTTCTGTACAGACCATTGTTTTTTATTTTAAATTGTCAGGAAATCTGTAGGAAACTGAGCCCCAGGCTTAAAAGAGCAGTCACCAGTTCTTGAGGGAGGCCCTGGGAGCGGGACAATCTATCAGCCAGCCTGGAGATGTTTTGAAGCCTGGAGACAAGCCCTCAAGCAACCGAATGCTTTAATGAGATAAGATCCATCCCTGGGTAGCAAGCAGGTGTTATACTTTGAACATTTGTGGTGCAACAAGGTGGGAGTCGAGCCCATGGGGAAAAAGCACGTAGCAATCATTAAGCATGTAGTCTTGTACGTGGGCCTCCCACACCTGTTGTATACTGTTTCAAAAAAGGCCACAGCAGAGGTTACTTGAGGCTTCCCTACACCTATGGGAAGTCCACCTCCTGCAAGCATTTGTACTTCTATCCGTGTCCAGCTGTTTTATTCACGTGGTGACAGGGTGCCACAGTGGCACCGACAGAAATCTTTGAGGACTGGGGAAATTCCTTTTCTTTTTTTTTCTTTTTATTTTGGGACAGGGTCTCGGTGTGTCACTCTTGGTAGAGTGCCCTGGTGGCTATTTTTTTGTTGACATTGTTTGGCAGGCCTAGGATGAGTTTGAACTCTCCAGCTCCAGTGTGTGTGGCTATCATCCTAGCTGGTGAGCTACAGGTGCTGAGCCAGAAGTTCCATTCTATTAACTAGACTATTGAGGTTTTTTAATCATAAAAATGAATTCTATCAAAATTTTTGGTATCTATTGAGATCCCATTTCTTTTTTTCTCTTTTTTTAAAAATTAAATCATAGCTGTGTACCTTAATGCAATCGTGGAGTACAATATTCTGGTTTTATATACAATTTGAAATATTTTCAGAGATCACATTTCTTATAAATGAAAATTCTCTCTAATAGTATAGCTTTTACTTTCTATCACAAAACTTCTTTCTCTACCTTTTAGAAAATTTCTTGAATGTCATTTATAAGGAAGGAGACAAACTTCTATCAACAGATTTTTCAGACACATAAGCATGTTGATATCCTGGTCCTGGTTTACTGCAAGAACCCTCTGTCTGATCTCCCTGCTTGTGTTCTTAGCCTTGGAATGTATCCTGAACACAGCAAACAAATTGATCTTTTAGCAGCATAAATCACATCATCTTATTCCTCTGCTTTAAATCCTCTGATGACACCCCTTCGACTCACTGTGAAATATAAATTCTTTAACTTCCTCATACACTCTCAAGAGCCAATTTTTGTTACTATTGATTCAAATATCCCATTTTACTTTCTTCGGTGAATAAATCAAATGAATTTTTTGCTTAAATATTTTTTATTTCTCTTCACAAGAATGCAGCACCTTGTCTGGCTTTGTTGAGCTTGTTACTTCTGTACATGTGCTCTTACTACTAAGCACAGTATGTAATTTGATTTATATATGTGAAGTGAATTAATTAATGGTGAATGGACACAAGATAGGAGAAAAAGAACAATGAAAGAAATTGGCAAAAGCATTAAATTTAAGAAATTAGATGACAGAGTGTGTTCTTACTGCATCCAGATTACACAGGAATTAACATTCAATTACTTAATAAAATTCATTTTTAGTAAACATTAGATAATATATGAAATTATATAATCAAACATCTATATTTTATTCAATATATAGATTTCACTGGAATATTAGATTATATATGATAACCAAATATATATATGCATGTGTTATTCTATTCCATGCCATTTTATAATTGTTAGTGGCATATAAAATACATTTCATCCAAGTTTTTAAAAATAATTTTTAAATTAATTCTTTGGAAAATAAAGTAGAAATTTTCAGATAACCTTATAAAACTAACTTTGACAGTTCCTATTATTTCATAAGAAATGTTCATCATTCTTAACAAAACATAGCCTCTAACTGATTAAGCAAAAATCATATTTGTATTATGCCTGTCACAATTTTAAACATCCCATAAAAACATCAAAAAACCTGATGGTGACTTTTTTTTTATTTAGGTGATTAATATGTCTTATTATAAAGTTGAATGTAGCCAATCTTAAATTTTGGAGGGTCAACAATGTAATGAGAATGCTCTAATTTGTAGTCTTCAGTGGTGTTTTGAAAAAGATCAAAAGCTATCTGTTATAAGTATACATGCAATAAAATAATGCTGTTGCTTTTTATGTATTTAACTTAAAAAAACACTTAGGAGAATTTTAACTAACAATACTCTGTACATCCAATTTCATTCACTTAAATTTTATTTATTTCTGTTAAAAGTTAGTTACAAACACATATGTAACTTGCATGTATCCCTCTAATAGTTCCAATCTTGATGCTTTTCTTATCTATTGCTCTTACAATAGCCCATCAATTTCAAAATCATGCAATGATTTAGAATGAGCATTCTTTAGTGTTTTGTGGAATACACCTCACCACTTACCCTTTTCCTCTGTTAGTTACAGATCTCCATAGTTTCTTTCCAACTCAACATAAAACCTCTGACTCATCCATCAAAAAGCGGATGATATAGAATTGATTATCTTCTTTCACTTAGAGAATCACATATTTACAATGCTGTGAAAAAACATGCTGGTTTATCTGGGAACATGAATTTTAATATTTTTTAACCTAATTTTTTTTGTTTGTTCACATTTTAATTAACTCTTATACATATGTGCCTCTCTTTGTTCCTCTGAAGAGAATATTTTCTTTTGAAGCCTAAGAATTCTATCCTTGTAGAAACTCACATCTTTTTCTAAAGAGATGACATTTTCAATCATTAAAATGTTATGCTTTTAAATGGTACTTCTAAAATTGCCTTGTGAACTTCCAATCTTTTCCATAGGTTTTATTTTACTTTGATGTATGATAAGTAAAATATTGTCTTAGATCAAAGTTAAGGAGAAGACAAGCTGAGATTAAAATGAATATTATGGATGACAACCTGAACTGGATTCAGTGCTAGCATAAAGCAAAACAAAATTTAGATATTTATCCAGTCTAACCACCATTACTATTTATATATTTGGTAAATTTAAAAATATACCTTATGTTGTTCTAGCCTTCAAAGAACTAGTGATCCACTTAAATGCATAGAAATGTAAATTGTTATTTAAAATATTAGTAATATTGGCATTACTCTTTAGACAAGAATAATGTCAAAGAAATGGAATTAATTTCAGTATCAATTTTTGAAATAAAAATGTATCACAAATAAAAATGTATTTGAGTTAGAATATCAAGGATAGACAGAATTTTGATAGATCAAGGAGGGGAAGAAACTGACCTTAACCAAGAAGATCCTATTATCAAAGAAGTGTTCCCCAATTAAAAACTAATAACTCAGTATTAAGTATTGTTTAGTTATATATTTTTGAGTAGTTAGAATGTAAAAGTAAGATATATTTATTGCATCTCAAAATTCTTTCACTGGAGGAAAATCATTTGAGAGATTACGTGACTTAGAGCTATCCTTGGTTGCACTGAAAGATACATTGAAAGGAGAAAAGTTTATGTAGGGAGGAAATTTTTATTATTATTACTATTATTATAAATAATAGAAATCTTAAATTGTATCATTTATTGATACAATTACATTTTTCATTATTCAGATTAATGTATCTATAAATAATGTAGAGTATGTGAAATTCAGGAAAGAATGATAACAGTGTTTCTATCTAGTTATAGAGACCTTATCTTCACTTACCACAATAGATTTTTTGGTTGCAAGTGACAAAATGTGAATCTAATCAATAGACAAATGAGAAACATATTGTTTCACATGAAACAACTGTAGGAAGGACTGAAATAAAGGTAGTCTTTAAAACAGCTGGAACTAGGGACTTAAGTACTACCGATATTTTTATTCAGTTTTTAATTTCTATTTTGGTTTACCATCTCATTTTTTTTTTTTGAATGGCACTAATACTATTAGACTATGTAATTGAGTTTAAGACTGTCATAGTTTCAAATCAGTGAGAAAAGAACATATCACTACATCTGGCATTTTAAACCATCAATAGAATTACTAAGTCAGAATAGACCATAGTTACCGTGTCCAGAGACATGATGTAATTAATGCATATGGATAGAAGATCTCATCTGATCAGATATATGAAGAAAGAAGAAGTATTTCCATAAAGGACAGTGTATTAGTTTCCTATTGTTGCTGTAGCAAATTTTTGAGGTTTTATTTAAGGCATTTATTTTATGAAGATGGACACCAGGAAAATGTTTTAAGAGAACTTTCCAATACTAGTACCACCAATAGAAACATCAAATTGAATAGCTATCCAATAGATGTGATTCTATAACATCTTTATAATATCTAAAGAAACAAAGTCAGAAATAATAGTATCTGAATAAAAGACAGAAATAAGAAAGGATACATTGAAGAAAGCAGAAAGGATACTTTCACAACATACATGCCATCACTCATCCAAGTCCAGGCAGCACAGTGTGGAGCAAGATACTCTATGCATGGAGGAAGGAAAGAGAAGTAAATAATACTCTTTACATTAAATTCCCAAGCTTGGCCTACCATACTAAAACACAACACCAAATGTGTTCTTGTGGCCCTAGACTCTGGGTCATTATTTGTGAACTGGACTCCACTCCAGAACTACACAGGAGCAAGGCCAAATCCTGCAGACCCAGAATTCAGACTTGCCTGTGAGAGTCACTCTCCAGTATGACCCATCACTGAGGCTGATCTCAGCAGGTCCAGGCTCATACCTACTTTTGGCACCCAGCTTGCCCCTATGGCCTCAATCTCTAAACTGTCTGTATTTCTAGACAAACTGCAGTAACTCCAGGATCTCTTGATCTCAGGATCTAGGACAGCCTGAGGGGCTGTAGGCACCAGGTAAGCATTCACAAATCTAGTTTCCATACTTAACTCACAGACCCCAGAACTTCATGGTAGCCCCAGTAATTATCTGGACACTTGATCAAAGGAGGTTTCCAAGGTATGAGGCTCAGAGGCCCGAGTTTCCAGCCTGTTCTATACAACCCAAGGTATAGGCCTCCATCAGAAGGCCTCGATTTCAGGCAAGATGCTGTGACCTGAGTCTGGAAGACCAACCCTGAAGACCTGGGCTCCAGGGAATCACCCATGAATCCAGGCCTAAAAACATCTTTATGGACTCAGGCTTCAGGAATACTCCTGTAGACCCAGGAACTAGAGTCTAACAAGTGCCTATCTAGCTCCTACAGACTCAGGCTCAATATCCATCTCATTTTAGTCACTGTAGATGCAGTATTCAGGTTGATCTCATGGATATAAGCTCTAGACTTGAATGAACTCCATCAGAAGTTGCCTTGGAACAGCCAGTCTGGGTGAACTGACTGGTGAGTTGGTTTCCTAGGGAAGACCAGTCTATAAACACAGTAATAAATCCATCTTCTTTTAATATTCAGACATCAACATAAGGCAATAAGACATAAAAAAAGGAAACATAACACTACCAAAAGAACATTCTCCCAGCACTTAATCCCAATGATATGGGGAAATCTAAACTGCCTAAGAAAGAATTCGAAAGAATTCATTTAAGGAAGCTCAGCAAACTTTAAGAAAATATAGAAGAATTTAACGAAATTATAAAAACATTAAGAATCACAACTAGGAAATTTAGCAGAGGATAGTAAAGGCTTAAAAACAAACCAAACAGATATACAAGAGCAGAAACATACAATGAACAAATTAGAAAATGTTTTAGCAAAAGTATTCATTAACCAAGAAAAGGGAAGTTACTTGTGGAAAATAGCAGGGGAGTAACAGTTTCTTTGCAACTGCATGGTGTGAGATTGGAGAGAGAAGACTCCAGGTACCTCTGGCTTATAGGCTTTGCCAAGAGACATCCCTTTGGAGACATAGGGAGGCAGCGGGAGACTTCTGGACCATAAGTGGAGGACAAAAGCAGTGGAAAAGTGGAATGTGGTTGCATTAGGTATGAGGCCATGGTGCCTCCCATGGTTGTAGCTACAGCAACAGGGTTTCTGTTGGGTTGTTTTGTTTTTTTGGACTTAATCACTTAGTTGAACTACCTGGGGAGACCATGGGCAATTATGTAAATGACTTTGAGAGGTGTCCAGAGTTCAAGCGTGAGCCTCTGGGCTGGAACAGAACTTCATTGTTCGGCTGTGGACCATGAGCAGCCATTGTGGGAGAGCTGTCTTTCGGGGTTCCAGAGCAAGGCCCTTGCTGGGAGACGACAGACAAGTGATCTAATGACTTTGAATAGCACCCACAGGTTGGGTTCAGACTCCAGGGAAGAGTGGATCTTTCAGTGTTTGGCAGTAGGAGAGCTACCTTGCAGCTTCAACTCTCAGGGGCTTAGAGTGAGACCAGTTTTGGTGCACCAGATAAGCAGGCATCCACTTTAGGAGAGATCCCAGCAATATATGCTTTCCTGGAAAAGCCTCTGCTTAGCCAAAAGTGGACTGAGGAGAGATTCAGGCTCCCAATCCTGTGGGGTTTGAGGGCAAAGAAATGAGCAAAGTTTCTATTCTCCATCTTATACAGCTGTATCATCATTGTAATTAGCATCTCATACCCCAGAAGATCATGTGTTGCCTAGGCAATATTACATGTTTGTTTTTTTCTCTGTTTTATTTCAAATTTTTCCCCTAGATTTTTCTTTTTTCCTCTTCATTTTTCTAAGTTTAAATATAATTTTTTCATTGTTGCCTTCTTTAATAATAAAAACTTCATTTTTGCTAGTGTTTCTGCCCCTCTTATTGGTTTTTCCGCTCAATTTTATCCTGTAAGATTTTTTTGTTTGTTTTGGTTTCATTTATAATATTTTTGTTTTTCCTCTCTTTTTGGTGAAGGTGGTGTACTATGTCTTCTCAGGCTGTCAGGGAACCACCCAACCCAGCACCCTCAGAGGTTGGAGAATGTTTAAGGTGGGGGTACAAATACCCTACTATACATTTTTATTACTCCTGTCTTCCTCTTTCTGTGCCTCTCTTCTTGTCAATCTACTCTTTTACTCATGCCCTTTCCTTTCTCTTTTATATTTTCTTTTCATTTTGACCTTTTTTCCCTTCTTGCTCTTCACTCTTCTCATCCTTTTAGTCCTGTACCAAAAGGACTCATTAACACCTTAGGTCAGAGGCATAGTAACTTAAAGAGCAAGAGGAAGCAAATAAAAAATTAGGGTAAGGAAACAGACAAAATAAAATACTAATGAGGAAGAAATAGTAGAAAAATCCTGGCAACATGGAAAACAAGACCAGAGAGATTAAGAGGCAGCTACTGCAGAGGATTCGACCTATAAAGAAAAGTTAGAAATGACAGAAGAGGAATTTAAAGTACAGATTATAAAAACAAAGAAGAAAATTGCTAAGAAAGTGGAAAATAACAAAAAGGAAATCCAAAATCAGAATCAAATAAAAGGTGAACAATATGAAGAATACAGAAATGATATAGCAGAACTAAAGAAATTGAAGCAGTCAATTAGGGAATTTTAAGATGTATTAGAAAGTAGCAATAACATATTAGATCATGCAGAAGAAGGAATCTCAGAGGTAGAGGACAAAGCTCTTAAGATAACTCAGATAGTTAAAGAGGCAGAAAAAAAGAGAAAGAAAGCAGAACATTCACTGACAGAATTATGGGACTACATGAAGCATTCAAATGTACAAGTTATAGGTATCCCAGAAGGACAAGAAGAATGCCCCAGAAGAATGGAAGCCATACTGGAAAATATTATAAATGAAAATTTCCCAAATATCACCAAAGATTCTGACATACTCCTTTCAGAGAGATTTTGGAGCCATGGTCACTTCAATTCAAATAGATCTTCTCCAAGATATACTGTCATGAACCTGTCCATTGTCAAGACAAAAGAAAAAATTCTGCAAGCTGCAAGGAGTAACAATTGATCTACTTAGGCAAATCCATCAAGGTGACTACAGACTTCTCAAATGAAACTTTTCAAGCCAGAAGAAAATGGTCATCTACTTTTAATCTTAAACAAAACAATTTCTAGCCCAGAAATCTATATTCTGCTAAGTTAACTTTTAAATTTAATGGAGAAATCAAATGTTTTAAAGATATGCAAACACTGAGGAAGTTTTCCAAAACAAGACTAGCCCTACAAGAAATACTTAGATTTGTTCTACACACTGACCATCACAGTGGACCACCAGAAAAATAAGCACCCAGAAACTAAAGGACAAAACCTAACTTCCACAATGATGCAAAAGATAAAACTTAGCAATAGACGCCCACAAAATAAGATGAATAGAACTCATCACAATTATCAGTTGTGTCAATAAATGTTAATAGCTTGAATTCCCCACTGAAGAGGCATAGATTGGCTGATTGGATAACAAAACACAGGCCATCCATTTCCTGTTTGCAGGAAACACACCTAGCCTCAAAGGACAAATTAAAACTCAGAGTTCAGGGATGGAAGACAATTTATCAGGCAAAGTAGATTTCAAAAGAAAAGAGGGACTGCCATCTTACTTTCAAATACAAATGGATTTAAAGTAGCTAACATCAAAAATGACAAAGATGGGCACTTCATATCGGTCAAGGGAATAACACAACAAGAAAAAATTTCAATTTTAAATATGCACCCAACTTAAATGCTCCCAGGTCCGTGAAACAGACCTTAATTAGTCTGAGCAATATGATATCCCATAACATGATAATAGCAGGGGACTTTAATACTCCTGTTACAGAGCTGGACAGATCCTCTAAACAGAAACTAAACAAAGATACAAGGGACTTAAATGTGACCCTAGAATAACTGTGCTTGATAGATGCATATAGTACACTCCATCCCAAAGGTAAAGAATATATGTTCTGCTCACTAACCCATGGAACATTCTCCAAAATTGATCATATCCTAGGACACAAAACAAAACTCAACAGAATCAAAAGAATTGAAATTTTACCTTACATCTTCTCAGACCACAAGCTTTAATGGTGGAACTCAACCCGAACAAAAACATTCAAACCCACACAAAGGCATGGAAATTAAACAACCTTATGCTGAGTGACAATTGAGTGCAGGAAGAGATAAAAAAGGAAATCATTAACTTCCTTGAGCATAAGCTACCAAAACCTGTAGGAAAGAGCAAAAGCAGTTCTGAGAGGAAAATTTATTGCATTAGATGTTTACATCTGAAAAAATAGAAATAGAGCACATCAATAAACCTAGAAACAATCTTATGGAATTGGAAAAAGAAGAATAATCTAAGCTTAAACCCAGCAGATCAAAAGAAATATCCAAAATTAAATTGAAGATTAATGAAGTTGAAAACAAAAGAATCATTCAGAAAATTAATGAAACAAAAAGTTGTTTTTTTGAAAAAAATAAATAAAATAGATAAACTTTTGGCCAGACTAACCAAAGATGTAATATCTCTAGTATCAAAAGTAATATCTCTAGTATCCTCAATCAGAAATGATAAAGATGAAATAGCAACAGATGTCACAGACATACAAGAGATTATTTCTGAATACTACAAGAAACTCTATCCTCAGAAATTTTACAATGTGAAGGAAATGGATCAATATTTGGAATCACACCTTCTCCCTAGACTTAGCTAAAGAGAAATAGATCTCCTGAACCATCCGATTTCAAGCACTGAGATCAAAGAAACAATAAAAATCTCCCAACATAGAAATGCCCTGGTCTAGATAGCTTCACATCAGAATTCTATCAAACTTTCAAAAATGAGTTTATTTCCATATTGCAGAAATTACTCCAAAAAAATTGAGGAGGAAGGCATCTTCCCCAATACTTTCTACAAAGCAAACATTACCTTGATACCAAAACCAGGAAAAGACCCAAATAAAAAGAGGAACTTGAGACCAATTTCACTACTGAATACAGATGCAAAAATTCTCAACAAAATCCTAGTCAATAGACTATAGATTCAAAAAAGTCATACATCATGATCAAGTAGGTTTCATCACAGGGATGCAAGATTGGTTTAACATACGTAAGTCCATAAATGTAATTCACCGTATCAACAGAAGCAAAAACAAAGACCTCTCAATATATGCCAAAAAAAGCATTAGATAAAATCCAGCATCCTTTTCTAATTAGAACACTGAAGAGTGTAGGCATAATGGCATATGTCTTAAACTGATCAAAGCTATCTATGACACACCCACAGCTAATATTTTACTGAATGGAGTAAAACTGAAAGCTTTTCCACTTAGAACAGGAACCAGACAAGGTTGTCTTCTATAGCCACTACTATTCAACATAGTGTTGGAAGTTCTGGCCAATACAGTTAGGCAAGACAAAGAAATAAAAGGCATCCAAATGGGAGCAGAGGAGGTCAAGCTCTCCCTCTTTGCTGACAGTATGTTCTTATACTTAGCAAACCCCAAAGACTCAACCACAAAACTCCCAGAAGTCCTCAAAAAAATACATTAATGTCTCAGGATATAAAATCAATGTCCACAAGTCAGTAGCCACAGAATAGTTTGAATGTAGCAGAAGTTAGTTCATGAGGTTTATATAAATAAAAGCCACCTCATGACACAAAAGTGCAAGTGCTGGTAGAGAAGCTATAGCAAGTAATCCACAAAACCTAGCTGTGATAACTGATGAAGGTGAACACACTAAATAACAGATTTTCAATCTAGAAAAAAAAAGTCATATATTGGATGAAGACACCATCTAGGACTTTCATAGGTAGAGTGAAGAAGTCATTGATTCAAAATTTCAAGGACACATGGCACTCTTGTGAGGGCTAATGCAATTGATGTCAAGTTGAAGCCAGTGTTTTTACTATTCTGAAAATCTCAGGATACTTTATAATGTGCTAAATAAACTCTGCTTCTGCTCTATAAATGGAAGAACAAAGCCTGGTAATAGTTTACTGACTATTTTAAGATGACATCTACATCTCAGAAAAAAAAAAATCCTCTCAAACCATAACTTCTCCTTATATCTGGTCACCCAAGAGCTTTGACAAATGTGTATAATGAGATGAACATTGTTTTCATGCCTGTTAACTCAACATTCATATCACAGGTCGTGAATCAGGACTAATTCTGATATTTAAGGTTTTTTTTGTTTAAGAAATACATTTCATAAGACTAGAGCTGTCATAGACAATGATTCCTCGAATATATCTGGCCATAGTAAATTGCAAACCTTCTAGAAAATATTCAATATTATAGATACCATTAAGAACATTAATGATTCATTAAAGGAGATCAAAATATTAACATTGACATTAGTTTTAAAGAAGTTGATCAAAGTCTTTGAATAATTTTTAGGGATTCAAGCCTTCAGTGGAAAAAACAACTTCAGATGTGGTAGAAATAGCAATAGAACTATAATTAGGTGTGGATCCTGAAGATGTAGACTGAATTGCTCAAATCTCATAATAAAACTTGAATAAATGGGGCTCATTCTTACAAATAAGTAAAGAAAATTGTTCTTGAGATGGAATCTACAGAATTTGTCTGGTACAGATATTGTAAACATTGTTGAAATGAAAACAAAAGACTTATAGTATTATATAAATTTAGTTAATAAAGCAACAGAAGGGTTGGGAGATTGTACTACAATTTTGAAAAAAATTCTATTGTGATTAACATGTTATCAAACAGAATTAAATTTTGCAAATAATTCCTTTGTTTAAGGAAGAGTCAATGCACCAAAACCAGTTGTCTAATTTTAAATTATTTGCTAAAGCCACTCCAATTTTCACTAATGACTACTCTGATCAGTCAGCAACCTTCAACAGCAAGGTGAAACACTCCACCAGCAAAAAAATCATGACACATAGCAAATTGAAATGATTAGCATTTTTTATAATTAAAATATTTTTAAATTAAAATGAATAAATTTTTACATAATGCTATCCCACACTTAATATACTACATGATGGTGTAGATACAAATATGCTCTATGATAGTGTAGATATAAGTTTTATATGAATTAAAGCCAAAAAAGTGTTATTTATATTATTATAGTATTTGTTGTATTAATAGTTTTCTGGATATATACATAATGTATAATATACTTAATCTTCACATAATGTAATGCTACATTATATTGTTAAATATTATGAAAATGTATAAATATTATATCCACATACATATGTGTGTATATATGTATGTGTGTACATATACACACAATATGTGATCCAGTTGTATTAAAATAGGAATGTAGTAAACTTTTTGTAAAGAGAAAAATAGTAAATATTTTGAGCTTTACAATTCATATAATCTCTGTTGCAACCACTCAATTATGTAGCATGAAAACAAATAGACAATATGTAAGTTAATGTGCATGACTTTGTTTTAATATATTAATTTTTATGATAGCTAAGATTAAAATTTCAAATATTTTTGTGTTAATAATTGTTATTCTTTTGATATTTCTTCTATGATTTAAAAATGTTAAAATCATTCTAATTGTATGGGCGTTACAACTATATATATGGCCAAAAGTATTCAACTACTTCTTTTGACTTCATGAGTGCTATAATCTAGGTATCAAAACTAAGAATATTTCTCTCTGTCTCTTTTGATATGTATAGCAACTTGATAATGCTAAGATAGCTTTGATAGATAAATGGATTAATAATTTATGGTAAATATAGTCAATAAAATATTATTTGGTGTTCAAGAGAAATGAGCTATGAATCCATGAGAAGGCATGTGAAAACTATAAATGAATATTACTAGTAGTAAAGGCCTATCTGAAAATGTTACATTTTGTATGCATTCAACTATTATATATGATATTTTGAAATATGCAAAACTAGAGAGATTAAAAATTTCAGTATTTGTCAGAGGTCAGTTGGGGAGAAAGAGATAAGTAGGCAATGCACAGAGACTGTTGAGCAGTGAAAATACTACATATGATACTGTAAGAGTAGATACAGGTCAAGGATGGCTATGGGTCTTGAATATGTATATCTATGTCTTTCATATTTGGGAAGTCGGACACATAACTTCAAGTATTCTCTTTGATGCTTTCTCTCTTCTCTGAGTCCACTTGATGTTGGTCTGCTTAATGATGTTTCACAGCTTCCATACTCTGTTTACTTTCCTTTTATCTTTTTTCAGTTCCACAGGTATGATAATTTTCATTATCCCTCTTCCAGTTTGCTAATTCTCTTTTCTGATTGTTTAAATCTACCTTTGAATCCCTCTAGTGATTTTTTTTTTTAATTTTGGTTATTCTACCTTTCATATCCATAATTTTATTTGGTTTCTTTTAAAGGTTTCTATATCTTTATTGATATTTGCACTTTGTTCATACATTATTTTCTTGACGTTCCACACATATTTCTTTAGGTCTTTGAGCATCTTTAAAACATTTGTTTTTAATTCTTTGTTTAATACATCTGCTATCACGTCTTTTCCAGGACCATTCTCTCTTGATTTTTTTTTTTTTTCTTTGACTGGGCCATGAACTTGACTGACCAAACTTCCTGTTTGTAGTTGTTTACTAACTGTGGATAAGCCAGTGGGATAGTATGGAAAAAAAACTCTCACACGTTATTTGCAGTGAAATAACTTATACGGCTCAGAGAGGCAAGCAACTTCACATGCTCAGAAAGTAGCAAGAAAGTGTTTCCTGGAATGAAAACGTCTATGGTCTTTTATTGAGCATGAAAAATGTATGACTGTAAATAACAAGGAAGTAATTGAAAAAAGCAGAAGAGAACATCCTAAGAACAATGTCATATAATCATAAGGTCAAAAGAAATTGGCACAATGCCTAGAGGATAAACTTTAGCTTCCTTAACTCTCCCTGTTGGTCCTATTCTATATTTTGACTTACTCACAGATCTCAATTTATAATTGCTAAACTTTCCATTCAGAGCACAGCCAAAGCTGTGTGCAGCGTGGGGATGGGGTGTGGGGTCCTCATGAGTGCAGGCTGCTGTCCACATACTCAGGAATGACAGGTCCTTGTAGAGGATGCCAAGAGCCAGACGACCTTTGAGCAAGATGATTTGCAGCTGGGGGGCTGGCTGTTGGCTAATTTGTCCACAGGTGCTCCTTGCAGAGAAAGAACCCAGCCCATGGCAATCCTTGGGTACATAATCATTATCTAATACTCCCAACACCTGTCTTGTGCTATCTCAATAAAAGGCTACTGTGGAGGTTGCGCGGGGACCTGCAACTAAGGTTAGCCTGCCTCCTACAAGCGTGTACTTCTAATCCGTGTCTCGCCTGGTTCCTTTCTTCAGCGATGGAGACCAGGACCGTAGGGGCTGTGACATCTAGTGTAGTTGGCAGGATCTAGCAGGACACAACAGGACACCAGGGACGTGGACCAAAGGGGAAAGTGACACTGGAGAAGTAAGTGACTCCCTGGCAGACAGTGGAAGGAAGTCCAAAGGGAAACTCCACTCAGGGCAAGTGAAACCTTTGGCCAATCTAGAATCAAGGGAATATCACTCGGATTAAGTGAGGTCTTTAATAAAGACTTATAGAGAAAACAATAGTAACTTCCTTTTTGGGGAGTCATGAGAATTAGAAATTGAGGAAGAAAGCGATGTTCAAACAATTTGAAAGTGAGGAGAACAGTGAGGTTCAGTGGGAAGCTGGACCTGAGGAGAACTGGGAATCAAGAGCATGTGATACAGACACAAATAAGCAAAGAATTACCTCTATGGCTCTTATGGCTGCTCAGATCAAACAATTGGAAGACCGGGTAAATAATCTCACCATCAGAAATGCCGATTTAGAGCACCCAATATTGCCCTCAGTGCCTCCCTATGTAGATGAACCACCTGTAACTTCTGTTATGAAAGCTGTGTTAGAAGGGCGTAACACTGGTAACTTTAGGTGAGAGGTCACTTTGGGGCTTTTTCCGGTTACGGTCACTGATATTCCTCCCGATCCACAATACTCTCAAGGGGGCCAACGTTTTGATCACTATGTGATTACCTTTGGGGTTCTGAAAGATTTGAAACAGACCATAGCACAGTATGGTATGCAATCCCTGTTTTCTAAAGGTCTGTTACAGGGGCTTATACAAGAGCAGCGACTCATTCCTTGTAACTGGGACATGATAGCCAGAACTGTCCTTGAGTCTGGACAGTATTTGCAGTTCAAAACCTGATGGAAAGAGGAGGCTGACCAGATGAGTCACTAAAACCAGCAGAGAGGAGTCCCGATTTCATCAGAACAGCTCACTGGGTCTGGTCAGTGGCTGGGGATTTCCAATCAACTCCAGTACGATGACATAGTTGTAATCCAGACAAGGCTGTGTTGTCTTAGGGCATGGCAAAAGGTTCAGGCTTCTGGAGATATCTCCAAATCTTTTATTAAGATAACACAGTCAGGGAATGAACCATATACCGACTTTCTAGCCCGACTAAAAACTGCAGTCGATAAGGCCGTTGCCCAGCCAGAGCTCAAACACGTGCTATTCCAAACTTTAGCATTTCAGAGTGCTAACTCTAAGTGTCAAAAAGCCTTGCGACCTTTGAGAGCACAAAATGCTCTGTTAGAGGAGTATATATGAGCATGTGCTAATATAGAGATGGAATTCCACAAGGCTAATTTGCTTGCTACTGCTTTGAAAGAAGGGATCAGTTCATACAGTCCTAAATGTCATAACTGTGGAAAATTGGGACATAAGAGAAAAGAGTGTTGGAAAGGGAAGATCTGTAGAAAAAAATAATGAACAAAAGACTAATAGCAGATGGAAACACCCTGGGTTGTGTCCCAGGTGTAAGAAATCACCTCAATGGGCAAGTGAGTGCCGCTCTCAGTTTGTGATAAGAAAGAAATCAGGCAATTGGAGAATGCTTACTTACCTCTACCTTTGCAAAGTTAATAAAACTATTATACCCATGGAACCCCTACAATTAGGACTTCCTTTGCCCTCCATGATTCCTTCCAATTGGCATTTGTATTTTATTGACTTAAAGGATTGTTTTTTTTTTACCATATACCTGCATCCTGAAGACCAATCATGGTTTGCTTTTTCTGTTCCTGTCTATATAATCAGCAGAAGCTTCCCAAACGTTACCAATGGAAGGCTCTGCCACAAGGTATGTTGAATAATCCTACACTGTGTCAACAGTTTGTTGATCAACCATTACAAATTCTTAGAAGGAAATCCTCTACAGCCTACTTTATTCATTATATGGATGACATCTTATTGGCACATCAGTTTGATGGTTTTACAGGAACTGTTTGAACAAGCTATACGTATATGTATATTAAAGTCTTAAGGTCTTCAAATTGCTTCAGAAAAGGTGCAAACTACAGCTCCTTATAATTATTTAGGATATAAATTGACTTAAACTCAAATTCTTCCACAACGTGTTCAACTCTGATTGGATTCCCTGTCTACTTTAAATGACTTTCAAAAGCTATTAAGTCATTTTAATTGGTTACATCCTATTTTAGGAATTCCAACCCATGCTTTATCTAATCTTTTCAAAATTCTAGAAGAACCTCCCGACTTAAATAGTCCTCATTCACTCACTCCAGAAGCCAAGGAAGAATTGCAACTAAGTAAAGAGTTTGCATCAAAAGAATAGGGTTGATGTCAGATTTCTGATTTGGTTAATAATTATAACCACTAGTCACTCCCCAACAGGAGTTATTTATCAAGTAGATATTCTTTCAGAATGGTTCTTCCTTTCTAACAAAACTACACAAAAATTACAATACTTAGATAAAGTTTGTGAATTGGTTGCTAAGGGTAGAAATAGAATTCGCCAACTTACAGGTTATGATCCTTATTCTATTGTTCCTTTTACAGAAAAGCAAATACAACTTAATTTTCAATTATCAATATCATGGCAAATTGCTTTTGCATCCTATACAGGCTCAATTGCTAATGAATATCCTAATGACAAGATTTCAGTTTTTGAAGTTTACTGCTTGTTTTCTCCCTTATGTTGTTAGAGACTCTCCAATATTGGATGCTTTTATATTTTACACAGATGCCAGAAAGCATGGTAAAGTTGGATATACAGATGGTAATACTTTCAAAGTTGTTCAAAGTCCTTATACCTCGGTTCAAAAAAATATATATGGTATTTTTATTTTACTTCAAGACTTTCCTTGTGCAATAAATGTGGTTACGGACTCTCAGTATGCCTGCATAGCTATTAGAAAGATAGAAACAGCAACCATCACTTCCACTAAAGAGATTTTTTTCTCTTTCAATCTATTTAGTCACTTATAAGGCATTATACTCACCCTATCTACATAACTCACATCAGAGCACACACCATATTACTGGGTCCAATGATCTCATTGAATGCAAAGGTAGATCGGGCCCTTACTGGCACTGTTCAAAAAACTTCTACCTTTCACACATGCTAATGCAAAATGCTTCATAAGAAATTTCAACTTACAAGAACTCAGTCTCAGCAGATTCTTTTTAACTGCCCTTCTTGTTCAAAGATACACTTACCTTCCTTTCCAGAGGGAACCAACCCTAGAGGAGAAGCAGCAAATCAGATACGGCAGATGGATGTGACCATTGTCTCATCCTTTGGTAGACTGAAACATGTTCCTCATTGCATAGATACTTTCTCACATTTCTCTTGGGCTACTGCCTTACTAGGAGAAACGACTCACCATGTCACTCAATATTTGTTAGAGTGCTTTAATATTATGGGTCTCCATAAATCTAGTAAAACTGATCGTGCACCTTCTTATTCTACTCACAAATTAAATACCTTCTTATCTTTTTGGAATATTCAGTTATCTCATGGTATTCCTTACAATTCTCAAGGACGAGCCATTATTGAAAGACATCATAAAACATTGAAAGGGGAGAGGATATCCTCCCTTTGAATAATAGTCCCAAGTACATTCTCACTTGAGCTCTTTTCATTCTCAATTTTCTGAATCTCAGCAACAATGGAAAGACAGATGCAGAACGTTATTGGACATCTCTCATTCATCCACCATCGTCTCCAATACAACAACCTATTTATTGTAGAAAACCTGACATGTCAGAGTGGAAGCCTGGCGATGTACTGCATTGGGCTAGAGGTTTTGCCCATATTATTACAGAACACCAAGAGAAGCAGTGGCTACCAGCTCGCCGGATTAAGCCTCGACCCGAGCAAGAAAACTTGCCAGCACTTTAACAAATTTGTTTTCACTAAATTTTTTCTTTTATTCACAGGACCATTATTTCTGGAGCTTAGGTAATTTCATAAGAAAGAAAGCCTGTATCAATCTCCTCTGTGAGAACTCTAGCTGCTTCCCCCATATCACCGTCCATCATCAACAGGAAGCAGTTAAGGGCGGTCAGCGTCCTATTTCCCTAAGAGGCAGTTGGAGCTTCTATGCAGAGTGGGAAGATTGATACAGGATTTCATTTTAGGTGGCTGAATAACAAGCACTAGGTAAGCTTAGTATGCATCTTCTAAACCGTTGAAAGTTATGACAACAAAGATCTTGAACAGTAGGCTTCGAAGTAAAGGTTAGACTGGTATCGGCCAAGGTAAGAGAATTTCACTTGTTGGATTTATATCTGTTGGGCACCTAATCTGTAAGTTATACTGCTTTTTGGAATGGGTCTGAGTTCAGGGTAGCCCTTTCCCCACCTAACATAACTTTGGGTGGTGATTAATACTTCCCATGGAAGCGTCATGGGCCCTATGGGTCAGCCCGTAGCACGTAGTTGGTGGTGATTAGCACAGAGGGGACATGTTTTCCCCTATGCGTAGTGTGGCTAAAATAGTTTCCCTATACTCGGATTAGTTCCGTTGGTGTAATTTTGTTATGCTTATATGCCCTTTTGTTTCTTTTACTTAGCAGGAAG
Source organism: Arctocebus calabarensis (assembly GCA_963573935.1). Lineage (NCBI taxonomy): Eukaryota > Metazoa > Chordata > Mammalia > Primates > Lorisidae > Arctocebus > Arctocebus calabarensis. Next base: position 29,469 of record CAUYON010088847.1, read on the forward strand.
GAAAGTTCCTGGGTGAGGAGAACTGCTGAAATAACCAACAGAGAAGGGGAGAGGATATCTTCCCTTTGAATAATAGTACTAAGTACATGCTCACAACAGATTTTCTCCCTTGCCTATCCAGAAATGTGTTTCATACCCTAGAGGGGTGATATGTAGAGGGCACCAAGAGCCAGATGAACTCTGAGCAAGATGATTTGCAGCTGGGCGGCGGCCCCTCGGCCAATTCATTGCAGGTGCTCCTTGCAGAGAAAGAACCCAGCCCATAGCCAGGCTTGGGCACGTGGTCATTATCTAATACTCCCCTCACCTGTCTTGTGCTGTCTCACTAAAAGGCTACTGGGCTATCCTGCAATTAAGGTGAGCCCACCTCCTACAAGCTTGTATTTCTAATCCGCGTCTTGTCACCTGGTTCCTTTCTGAGGCGATAGAGACCAGGGCCATAGGGGCTGTGACAGCTTCCAGCAATCTTGCTGCAGAATATTCTGTTTAAATCTCCAGCTTTGTTTCCAACCCTTGGCTGTGTGCAGCATGAGGTGTCTGAGAATCCTCCTCCTGTCAGCAGATCCTCCAGAATGTCAGCCTGAGCTACTCGGTCCCTAATCTTTCACCCATATCTCCAACGCACATGTGTTCCTCTGAATTCCTTATAATTTTGTTGTTGTTGTAGATGTTGAAAATTAGAGAATTGTTTGTAATAATGTTTTAACTCTGAAAATCATTCTCTCTTATCTGAGTTTGCCATTTCTATCATTTTAAATTATTTCATTGTTCAAGCCTGTCTTAGTGCTGAGGAATGATCAGACTGAGGTGCAAACTAAGGTCTTCTCCTATTTTCTCTGAGCTTTTCTTGGGCCAAAATGGTCACATTCTACTTTTCCCTGTATATATAGCTATTTTTGATTGTCTTCTTTCTTAACATTTGGTACCTGAAAAAGAAAAATAAGAGAAATAAGGGAAAGAGTATTCCCTTTAAATTCACTAGAACTAGGCCAGGGGTGGTAGCTCATACCTGTAATCCCAGCGCTTGGGAGGCCCCAGGCACGTGGATTGCCTAAACCAGAGCCAGACCACATTTCTAAAAAATAGTGTGTTGTGGCTGGTGCCTGTGGTCCCAGCTGCTTGTGAGGTTGAGGCAGAAGAATCACTTGAACCCAAGAGTTTGAGGTTGTTGTGAGTTAAGACACCACGGCACTCTACCAAGGGTGACCAAGTGACACTCTGCCTCAAAAAATAAGTAACTAACTAAATCCTCTATAAGTCTCTTTAATAAGCAAGGGAAGAATTGGCAACAATGGAAAGAAGTGCAACAATGGCCACCTCACCCTTTTGCCTATACCTCTGTTTATTTTTAATTGCTGATAATTTCTTTTATGAATATGGTTGATAGTTCAAAAATGTTTGTATGCATTTATTGAGATAATCACAATTTTTCTCCTTTTATTGTGATTTTTCTCCTTTTATTGTGATTTATCTCCTTTTATTTAATACTTGAATTGTTTAAGTATTAAAACATTTCATTTCTGTTCTAATACTCTCTTGGCCAGTCATAGTATATTATTTTTATATTGCTAAATTAGATTGGCTGATATTATGAATGCTTTTGTATGTGTTCAAGAAGGATGTGGATGTATTTATTTTTTTCTGTTTTCATAAACTTTTTCTGATTTTATTATAATTTTGACCTTACTGAGGGGTTGGAAAGCATCCCCTAATACTCTTATTTTCTGCATAATTGTTATTTCTTTCTAAAGCATTTCATAATATTTCCTGGTAAAGGAATCTGGACGTGAAAGTCTGGGTTGATATTGTCAGGAAGTATTTCATACACTTTTAATTTCCTAATAGATACATATGGAATGGGTATTTATGAAACAATGAACCATAACAGTCTATCTCAAAACTTTCCTAGTGACCTATGTATTTATTTCTAAGATATGGATTTGTTTTTTTTTTTAATCAGCTTTAGTGAGGCATGGTTTATAAAAAATTCACAAATTACAGTTTTAAACTTGATCAATTCAGTTATATACAATCATTTCATCAATATTAGAACTTTTATCCACAAAAGTTCCCATGTGCATGTTTATAAGCAATACATATTTCTGACCATTTAGCCTGGCAAGCATTGATTTATTTTCTTGCCTTGAATTTTATCTTCCCTAAAACTTAAAATAAAAAAAAAATTCAATATGCTATCTTCTGAACATGACATGTCACTTAGCACAATGCTTTATTTATTTTTAAATCATAGCTATGTACGTACATTAATGTAATCAGGGGGTACAATGTGCTTGTTTTATATACAATTGGAAATATTTTCAAACTGGTTAACATAGCCTTCACAGCATTTTCTCAGTTATTGTGTTAAGACATTTATATTCTACATTTAGTACACATAACATGTACCCTTGTAAAATGCACCATAGGTGTGGTACCACCAATACCCTCCCAAAATGAAGACATTTTAAGTTAAAAGAAAACCAAGAAAATGTTTC
>CAUYON010088849.1:0-13829 GCA_963573935.1 Arctocebus calabarensis
GGAGCTGGAACATATTCTTCTTAGCAAAGTATCTCAAGAATGGAAGAAAAAGTATCCAATGTACTCAGCCCTAATATGAATCTAATTTATAGCTTTCATATGAAGGCTAAAACCCAATTATAGCACAAGAATACAGGGAAAGGAAAAGGGAGGGGAAGGGAGGGGGAGGATGGGTGGAGGGAGTGCAATTAGTGGGATCACACCTATGGTGCATCTTAGCAGCGTACTGGTGAAACTTATTAAAGGCAGAGTATCAATGTCTTTATATAGTGATCAAGAAAATACCATGAAGGCTATCTGTAACAGTATGATCAAAATATTTCTGATTGTATATGAAGCACATTGTGCCCTATGAATGCACCAATGTACACAATTATGATTCAATAAAATTATTTTTTAAAAAAAGTTTCTTAAAAGTCAAAAATGTTTAGTACATAATGAATGCATTCCCCAAAATGCAAACCTTAATTTGAATTGCCAGTATTTTTCTAAAAGTAGTTCTTTCTAAAGTGTTACCAATGGAGGCAAAAAATTTCAATGAGTTTCAACTTGGTAAATTTACAGAGGGTGCCAAAAAATATATACACATCTTAAGAAAGGAAAAACACTGTATTAGAATTGTAACAGTCAGTATATACCAATAACAAGAGATGAATACAAGTCACATTGAGCACATCTTGTGATTGTAGAAGTCAAATGTGACTTGAGCTTTACAAATTTAATACAGAACTTTCCTTTATTGAAATGAGTATACACATTTTTTGGCACCCTCTCCATTTTGTCCTTGCCTTTGCTTTACAGTCCTATTTTAATTCTAAAATCAGCTTCAAAGGATTTTTTTAGAGGAAGATGCTATAAATTAACTGCATTTAGTTTTACCATATGTTTTTCTATTATTAGGTATAATTATTGATTGTGAATTAACATGACTTCACTTAAGATAAAGACTTACAGCTGGATAGAAGAGTCTTTATTCACTGAAAATAAAAATAATAATAAGCTTTAAAATCTATCACAGTGGGGGTTTTCAAGTTTTTTTATTTTAAAGCTGTCTTTTAAAATTATACAGTTGTTCAAAATTCCTTAGGCCATAAACTATGAAAAAAAAGAAAGAATCTAATTCAGTATTTATGTCAGTTGAACACTGCTGTTATTGCCCCACTGTTTACAGATTTTATTCCTTAAATACGATATCATACTTCTAAATCTCTGCTCTTTCTTAGTTTCTTTTCTCTCTATTTAGAAAAGATTAAGCCACATTTTCTTAGGAAATTACAAATTTTCATTGTTAGACGTTTGTTTTTTTCATATTCAGTCTGCTACTTCAGAGTGCTATTTTCCTCCGGTATTCTTACTCTTTCTTTGATTCTCCTATGAACCTTCAGCCTTTAATTCAACCTTTAATTTTATCTCATATGTTTGATAGTCAAGGGCACATTTCCATGACCGAAGCTCTATTCTCACTACTAACAAAAGGGTATTTCTCATAAAATTCTTCCTTCCTCATTGCCATACCTACACAAGTACACACCACCAACAACCACAATGACAAAAACGACAACAATAAAAAACATATCTTCCCAGTTGAAATGCCACTCCTCCAGAAGAACCTCCTCCTCCAGGCCTGCAGAAGAACATGGCTGGTGTCTGGTGGTTTCTCTTTGCCAGGGTCTCTCTTTGTTACCCAGGCAGGAGTGCAGTGGCAGCATCATAGCTCAGCACAGCATCAAACTCCTATGCTCATGGGATCCTTCTGCCCTGGCCTCCCAAATACCTGGTACTACAGGCACACTCCAACATACTCAGACTATTTTTTTCTTATTTTTGTAGAGATGGGGTCTCACTATGTTGCCCAGGCTGGTCTCAAACTCCTATGCTTATGCAATCCTCCCACCTCAGCATCCCAAAGGGCTGAGCTTACAGATGTGAGCCATCTTGCCCAGCCAGCTGGTGTTAGCAGGAATAGCTAAACTGATTGGCTGCTGATTTAAAACAGACCTAACTAGTATTTCCAAAAAATGAAAAAAAAATTTCTATAATGAATGAAAGGTGGTTGTTACATGCTAAACTTTATTAGAAAAAGTAAAGGACAGATTCCATTGGCTCATATCTTATTCTCACAGGGTATTGTTGAATACCCTGATTCCTAATGAATCCCAAATTACTAAGAAAAACAATATTTCTTTGATTTATGAAACAGTATAGCATGATAAAGCTAATCTGAACTAGGAGCACTGCCTTCTTAACCTCCAACAAATGCAGCAAATTAAAACTCTCCCCAGGGACTCGAGCTCCATCGCTGTTGTGACTTTTACTGTGGGATTGGATTTAGTATGAAGACGTCCATTTGGTTCTGGAATTAAGGCTTTGTGGCTAATAACGGCAATATCTGGACATTTCATCTGTCTTGTTCTTTCACCTTATTTCTCAATTCCTTCAGAATCCAAAAGCAAAAAGACATTATTTGGTGAACCTCCATAGAGACACCCAAATTTGATGATCCGGCTACTAACATTGAGAAATAAAACAGAAGAATTAGAATTACAAGAAGAAATAAACCACACTGGAGAGGCTTGTAATGCAGTAGGACAGGTGGCAGGGGGCTTTAGACTTCGGCGTACGGCATTTTCACCTCAGTGGTTTGTAGAGGCTCATGTTAGCCAAGCTGATTTAACAGATGGGCAGATGGCTATTGCCTGCTGCAGCCTGGGGGTAAAGCTTTGAACTATTGGTCATGTTGAATGGTAACTATAATTTATGGTGGCTTTATTGTGAGATGAGCAGCAGTCTCCATAGAGATGGTGAGCTCTCTTGAACACTTGGGCCACTCAGCAGAAGTTCAGAGACCAACTGAGCCTTGCAAATGTGTACAGGATCCATCAATGTCAGTCTTGCAGGCAAATGTGCTGGCCAGGTGGGTCTTAGCAAGGGTGAAGCAGCCACCAGCTGCAGACTGCTGCAATATCCCACACAGCCACAGTTCTCCCTTTGTAGGCCAGGGAAATAGTCGACCAAGGAGAAAAGGTCTCAGGTTATGGAACTTCAAAATATTAAGGAATATAACACATTTTGCTGGTTTTACTGAGTTTCTCAAACAGGTCTATGACTTTAAATTGGGTAAATGAGTACTTTATGTCCACTGAGCACTAAGGTGACTCTAAGTTCAAACTATCTGCTGCTGATTTAAGAAAGCTGCCATGCCTCAGTCCACTCAGCATTCGCCCTGAGAAAGAAGGGACCAGTGAAGGGCCTAACCCTGACCTCATGTACCTTGCCCACAGACTTGGTCATCCTCGAACACATGATTTCAAGTTGACTCTGGCAATTACATATAAAGGAAAAAATTCTCAGCAGACAAAGTTCTTAATTCTAAGGGGCTTGAAGAAATGGAAGTTATGAGGTTTTGAATTTAGCACAGTACCTGTATATGGAAAAGGAGGACACTTCAAATGAGACCAGGTAACTGAACTGCCACCATTGGTAAATTTGAGACTTTTGTGATATCTCATGAGTCAATCTCAAATAGAAATGCCAGAAGGCAAAAGCAGATTTTTACTCTAACCATGGCAAATGCATGGTACCAAAGGTAACTTCTTTCTGGAAGACTTCTCCCAATGGAGATTCTATATCAGTGGTTCTCAACCTACCTAATGCCACAGCCCTTTCATACAGTTCCTGTGGATTGTGCCCCACAGGTTGAGAACCGCTGTTCTAGATGGAAGATTTCAGACAGTTGGAACTTTTTCAGAGACATGAGTATCTTATTGGCCAGTGGTCCCCAACATTTTTGGCACCAGGCACTAATTTCATGGAAAACAATTTTTCCATGGACTGGGGAGGAAGGATGGATTTGGGATGATTCAAATACATTACATTTCTTGTGTTCTTTAATTTCTATTAATATTACAATGTCATGTATAATGAAATAATTATATAACTCACCATAATGCAGAATCAGTGGCAGCCAGGAGCAAGATCCCTCACGTGGACGGTTTATAGTAGGGTTCATCCTCCAATGAGAGGATGCCCCTGATGGCACAGGAGGAGGCGCTCAGGCAGTGATGTGAGCAATGGGGAACGGCTGTAAATACAGATGAAGCTTTACTCAAGTGCCTGCTGTGCGGCAGACCAGTTCCTGGCAGGCCATGGACTGACATCAGTTTGCAGCCAAGGGATCCCACGGGACGGCAGTTACTGGCTATGGCAGGAAATAAGAGTCAGGAGCCTTGACTTTGTTTCTTGCAATGATTTTTTTTTATCCTGAGTTTATATTGTCCATTTATAAAACTTAGGTTAGTGTTATCTTCATGAAAATGTGAAGCATGGAAGAATAAGTATTTGTACAGTTCCCGGAACTCCAACCTAAAATATTCCAACTACAAAAACCATACATTGTTAAAAGTATTTGGAGCACATTTCCATATGCAGCCTTTTCCTGTATATTTTTGTTTGTTTGTGATTCTGTAATTATCCCCCTGTTTCTAGCTTTCTCTTCCTGGACTTTAGTTTGCATTTTAGCATCAGTTCAGAAAAATATCCTAGTATAGAAAAAACTGACTATTGTTAGACAAAGTTAATGTAGTACAGAACAGTTTATCACCATAATTAAAGGTAGCATAAATGCTCCTTTTTAAAAAAGAGATAAGGTCACACTGTCCTCTTCAGGCTAGCCTCAAACTTCAGGGCTCAAACAATCCTTCTACCTTGGCCTCCCAAGTAGGTGGAACTACAGACAGATACTGCCATGCTGGGATAAATATTACAATTTTAAAATAAAATATCACATTTTTTAAAAAGCCAATTTAGGATCTCAAGAAAATTCATTTGCTTTTATAAAAGACTGCTGTTAATATTATCACACCAAGATGATTACATAGCACTTCCCAATTAACCAGCTAACACGAACACACTTTCCATCTTACAGCAGTCAGCACAGAAATACCTGTAGGCTCTTCTTCTACCACTGCTTCCTTCATTGTGTGAAACTACCAAGTCACTGGGTAGAAGGCTGTAGCAGAAAAAACATGGCGGCTACAGAAATCCTTCCACTGGCACCACTAGTCTATAACTAACATATTTGCAGATAATCAATCTGGCAATGTCCCCTGCGTTCATCTGTACCCTAGATCTGTAATAATAGAGTTCTAATCTCAATTATAAGGGAAGGAAGCCACCTTCACATAATTCCATTGCTCTTAACCAAGATTAATTCTAATTCCAAAATGAATCCAGAGTGGGCAGAAATCAATTGCCATCTAGAATTATCACATAAAACCTCATTTAAGGTTTTATGGCAGAAATACTCACAGCAAGTCTTAAAACATCACCTCTTCCCTGATTCACCTAGATTGATTTTTGTAATTGAAGAAAAATGAGTGAATTAGTGAAGTAATTTGCCTAAGTTGGAACTCATGCAGGATGGCTTTAGAGTTTCTGCTCTGGACTTCTTTCTGTACCACATGGCCTCTCCCTTAATGGTTCCATTCTCCTCCCAGCTCGGGAGCACAGATAAGGATTCTTTTTTCTCCTGAAATTGTACAAAGTAGAGGGCCCAGTTGAATCCCACTGATAGCTCAAAAGTTCTTCTAAAGAATGACCACTTCCCTGTCCTCTCACTCACACCAAATCTGCCAACCCTCTGTCTCAGGCTCAGCTTTAAGAAACAGAGCCAGGTCATGTAATTTAAGTCTCTTCTGAGAGGCATTTACCCTCCCCAAAATTCAGCAGACTATCAATGGATTTACCCAAAGATAATAGTGGACACTTAATTTTGCAAATACCAAACTAAAAAACGTCATTGGCTTAATTTATAAACACTTAGCTCAGGAAATACAAGTCCTTCTAAAACAAAGAAGGTTGGTATCCCCAAGGCAAATTAACTTTCTACCTTTTGGGAAGGAGTTGCAGATAGGAATGCTTGGTAGTTTAGAATACTTTAGTCCCTTCTCCAACCATCAAGAATTTCTAATTGTTTGAGATATCACCTAACTCCAATAAGATTAGCCTACATCACAAAGTCCCAAAGCTGCAGATGTTGGCGTGGACATGGAGAGAAGGGAACATTTCTACACTGCTAGTAGGACTGTAAACTAATACAATCTTTTTGAAAAGAAGTATGGAGAATTCTCAAGGAACTAAAAGATGACCTTCTGTTTGATCCTGTAATTCCATTATGTGGTATCTACCCAGAAGAAAGAAAATCATTTTACAACAAAGACATTTGTATTCAAAAGTTTATTGCAGCCCAATTCATAATTGCCAAACCCCGATGCCCAGCAACACATCAATGGATTAACAAATTGTGGTATACCAGGGAATACTATTTATCCATAAAATAAGATGAAGACTTCACATCTTTTTTTTTTTTAGACTTTACATCTTTTATGTTTACTTGGATGGAGTTGGAACACATTCTTCTTAGTAAAGTATCTCAACAATGGGAAAAAGTTTCCAATGTATTCAATACTATTATGAAATCAATATATAAACACACTCTCATACAAATGACAAAACACAAATATAGTCTAACAAGGGGGAGAGGAGAGAAAGGAAGGGGGAGGGCAAGGGAGAGGGTGATTGGTGGGAGGTGGGAGGGCATTTGGTTGGATCTTGCCTAATGTGCACAATGTAAGGGTATACTTCAAAATAACTAAGAGTAAATTATAACTGTATTACCCCATGTTAATCAGTTTGATTTAAGCATTCCACATTATATGTCAAATCATCATATTGCACCCCATAAATATATACAATTATGATTTAATTAAAAATTAAATTAAAAAAATAATTTCATTGTTAGGATCCATGGGCCCCCACCACAATAGTATATTAACTTTTTTTTTTTTTTTTTTGAGACAGAGCCTCAAGCTGTCACCCTGGATAGAGTGCCATGGCATCACAGCTCACAGCAACCTCCAATTCCTGGGCTCAAGCGCATCTCCTGCCTCCTCCTCCCAAGTAGCTGGGACTATAGGCACCAGCCACAAAGCCCGGCCATTTTTGGGTTGCAGCAGCCATTGTTGTTTGGCAGATCCAGGCTGGATTCGAACCCGCCAGCTCAGGTGTACGTGGCTGGCGCCTTAGCCCATTGAGCCACAGGCGCCGAGTCATATTAACTTTTTTTTTAAGCATAGCTATTTCTATATGATTTTTCTCTTCTGTAGGAAGAAGGGCATTAAAGATTTATATGTTTCTTTTTTTTACATTCAGGTACTATCCTATAACAATGAACCTTATTCATAGAGCACTAAACTGCTGTTATCTCTGGGAGTAATTAAGTTAGCAAGCTACTAACTGGCTTATGAATCACTTCAGAAGTAACCTTCAAAAAAGCACTTATAGGGAAGAAAGGTAGGAGGTATGGGGCATTTTGTTGGCAAAAGAATCACTGGGAAAAAAATGTGAGCCACTGCTTTAAAGGAAGATTTACTCACTCACCCATTGAACTCTGTCCTCTTCTGATGGGTGTGGAAGGTTTAGTCACAAAGAAAAAAAGACTCCTAGAAGTTTCTGTCCTTAATTTGAATTCTGGTTATTCCTGCAGTACAGAGATAGTATTCAATAATTTCATCTACTTTCTTTGTGTGCTACAAATACTCTAATATTGGGAAACTTAACCAAGTTAGTAAGACTTGAAGAAGAGAGAATTTAAAACATAAATTTATATTCCTTCAAAGATTGCCAAATGAAGGCAAAAAATGTTCAGATATTGTCTCCACAAGTTTATCATATTTTAAATCTGCCTGAGGGTTTATGTGTAACCTCCAAATTAACCAACAGTTGATGTGCATATATCCTAAAAACACTTGATGACATGATACATTTTAAATTTCAGCACTAGTGGGAAAAAAATGGATTTTTACTAGCAAAGTTAATTTTTTTCTAAAGCTAAAAATTAACACTTGGCAGCATAATATTAGGAAAGTCATTTGTTTTATATGCAGACATATAATTCTAAAAGAAACCTTATTACTCTATTTTATCTACCCCCCCAAATGTAATTATACAAATGCCATATATGTATGTCGCTAAGTACTTAAAATCTTAATTGTAATTATACCTGAACTTCTGATGAATACCCAGGGATGGCAAAGACATGTCTGAACAGGTAAATCAGCACATAATTAAATGACATGCGTGTCTCATGTATTGCAATCTTTTCAAGCTCTACGAGTCCCTTCTATTGTGCAATTTTTTTACAGCAATAATTTTTTTTATTATGTAAACATGATAAGGACACAAAAAACTAATTTTCCCCCCCTCTGGCCACTGAACTTACATGAGAATGTCTTGAGAACCTCATTCCTTACCACACTGAACTCCACCCTTGACTATATTGCCCAGTAAAGACCAGATTTTCCAAATATTGTGTTCCAGCTAGACTTACAACAATCAGAAGTCAGTCATTTGAAATCCTGTGCATATGGCAGAATTCACCTTAAAAGTGTTTTGCCTGGCCTGACAGCAAGACTCCATCTCCATAAAAAATACAAAAAAATTAGCCAGATGTAGCGTCATATGCCTATAGTTCTGGCTGCTCAGAGGAGGAGGAGGGATGCCTGAGCCCAGGAGTTTGAGGCTGCTGTGAGCTATGATGACTCCAGTGCACTCTAGCCTAAGAGACAGAGTGGGACCCTGTCTAAAAAAAAAAGAGTGTTTTGAACTGAAAATAAGCCAGCATGTTTAAAATTATAATTTCCAAGGAATATTACCATTCCTCAACAGTTTGTTTTCATTTGCATGCTCCACAGCACCCATTTTAAGCAATTATCCTTTATCATCCGACAAATTCTTTTGGGGTCAGCAAATCATCTTTTAAGAAAAAAACTCGTGGAGGAAGAAAAGGAAACCTTATTTACTATGGGACTTTTTACTTTCTGTTTCAAATGGGACAAAAGTGGTTCTTACAAATAATTTTATATAACCTCAGTGGCATGTTGAAGTATAGAAGGCAAAAGGCATTTTATATAATTAATAAATCTGTGATCAGGGTAGAGATATTATGTTACTGTACCATTATACTAATAGTCTGCCTTTATTTTCAATACCCAGAGACATCTTTGGAGAATACCAAGATGTCTCCCTTATTATAACATAAGATTTCTTTTTAAAGGTTGTATCTACTTTTCCACTAGAGACATTTTATTTCGATAAATGAATTAATGATTACACAAAACAACTACAATCAATTTAGCAAAATTTTACAGACAATGGCTAGTTGGCATCCAAAAGGAATACAATTGTTTATGAGGTTGAAGCAATAAAAATAAATTCATTTTAACTAAGGTAAGACAGTTGAGGTCGTTCAAGCATGGCAGATATTTTGTTCACGCCTACCCACTAGCCCCCCCCCCACTTTCACTTTAATGTTCAGATTTTTTCCTAGAATGGTTTCTCAGGGCTACGTGTCCCCTGCCTCAAGACAGGATGCTGTGGCTCCCATAATCTGAAGTCTATTCTCTGGAGTAGCCAGACCTCAGCTGAGAATAAATCATTCTCAGAATCATTGCTCTGTTCCCATGACCTGGACCTGATTAAACAAATGACAGTGGCAAGCCCAGAAGTATTCCTCCAACCAGTTAGGCAGAAACTTGGGACCTAAGCAAGAGACAAGACACAGAGGAAAACAGCAAAGTGCAGTTAATTTTTTTCTGGCAAGAATCAGGGAAGAAAATCGGCACTGTGAACAAGGGGTAGAATTCATAAATCTGGGTCATGAGGGTAAACAATAGCACAAAACAAATAAAACATAAAATGACAAGCAATTACAGACTCTGCAATAAGTATGTAAGTAAACCTGATACATTAACTAGTTCAAATGCTCCAACTACAAAATCCATGAATCTAACAAAAGAAATAGATAACAGCAATTTCATATTAAAAACAACTCATCAATGCAACTCTATCCTTTTCAGAGTTTGGTTTTTTAATTCATTTTCTGTGTCTTTAGTTCTAAAAAGCCATAGTCCATCTTGTTTGAAAAGTTGATCTTCCCAAGATCAGTATCACTATTCAAAATAAACAATCTTTCCTCAACTTGTAAACATAAAACTTGCCTGGAAATAGCTTGTTTGCCTTTCCTTTGTAAATGTTAATCACTTCAAACTTAACAGCAGAGAACTGAAATTCAATTCAGTTTGTTTAGGCATGAATTCCACTGACTTTAACATTTCAAATAATAAAAAATAATTAAACCATTAATATAAAAGAGGACAGACACTTTACCAATATTCAAAATAGATATTTATAAGTGTTCCCCAAATATGGCAAGTCATAAGTGTCTGATTTAATAATATTATTCTGTGTCACTTTATATTGAGGAATTGCATCCATAGATATTTCAAGGTCAAAGTCCTTGGAATATCATCTATATATAGTTAAATAGATTAATTAACAAAAAGATGGGCTGGGCATGGTGGTTCACGCCTATAATCCTAGTACTCAGGGAGGCCAAGGCAGGTGGATTGCCTGAGCAAGAGCAAAAACCTGTCTCTGCTAAAAACAATAAAATTAGTTGGGCGTTGTAGTCCTAGCTACTCAGGCGGCTGAGGCAGGAGGGTTGTTTGAGCCCAGAAGTTTGAGGTTGCTGTGAGCTATGCTGACACCTCGGCATTCTACCCAGGGCAACAGAATAAGACTTTGTCTCAAAAAAACAAAAACAAAACAAAACAAAGGAGATTGATATCTTTTCTTGAGAACATAGTAATTCATCATGTATTCAATAATGATTTAATGGGCACCTGTGTATATCAAACCTGAGTTAGAACCTAAAAATCAGACCCAATGTGGTCCACACTCACTACAAGAAGAAAGGAGCTTCTGGTAGTAGAGAAACCTCTGCCTTTCTGGAGGTCTCCCACCTTCTTTGAGAAGGCGCTATCTCTCATTTTCTCTAAATAGGGAGGCATAAGATCATAGAGAAAAATGAAATGAGAGGACCATAGACACTGATATCTGTGTGGAGCTGATACTGTCTCTATGTGGAGCTAACAGCTATGCTATCCTTTCCTTCTGGAGATTCCAACAAAAATGAGGATAAGGGGCTCAGTGCCTGTGGTACAGTGGTTACGGCGCCAGCCACATGCACCAAGGCTGGCGGGTTCAAGCCCAGCCTGGGCCAGCTGAACAACAATGACAACTACAACAACAACAACAAGTAAAAGTAAAACTACACTGAAAAAATTATGAGGATAGGGGATGAGACAGTGGCACAAGTATGGAAATAAAACAGAGTAGGCTTCAATGATTCCTACCTTTAGCAATGCAAATCACTGTTAAAGAGCAAAACCATGAGCATTTTGTTACCCATATTTTTTATTGTTATAGAGGCTCATATTTCTGATAAGCCTAGTGGGCCTTCTGTTCATCTTACACATTAAAAAAAATACATATGTAGGCTATAACCCAATTATAGCACAAGAATATGGGGAAAGGGGTAAGGGAAGGAAGGGGGAGGAGGAGGGTGGGTGGAGACAGGGTAAATGGTGGGATCATACTTAGGGTGCATCTTAGAAGGGACAGGTGAAACCTACTAATTGCAGAACACAAACGTGTTCACACAATAAATGAGAAAATCTTATGAAGGTTATGTCGAAAAGTTGGAGGAAAATATTTCAGATTGCATATGAAGCCCGCACATTGTACCCCATGAATGCACTAATGTACACAGCTATGATTTAATAAATAAAAAAATTAAATAAAAAATAATAATAATGAGCAATAGGAATAATTCTGTCTTTAAAGATTATACATATAGTAATACTCATTTCAAGAGTTGTATTTTTCCTTAAAAAGTCTCTCTTTATAGCTTGTGCCTCTAGCTCATAGTAACCATTAATAGATAATAGTAATAAATTCTTTCTTAAATATTAATACGATTTATAAGCATCTTTCATTGGATAACAATAAGAAGAATAATCTTGTCTGTGAAGTGTTTCACAGCTTGCAAAACACTTTCATCTACATTATCTCATTTGATTAATGACCCTGGCAGATGGCCAGGGCAGCCATATTTATTGCTGCTTTATAGAAACCAAGACTTAAGGAGGTTATAAGATGCCTAAGGCTTCACAGTACAGCAAGCAGAGCCGGGACTTAAATCCAAACCACGTGTCTTCAAGGCCAGGTCCTGTGTTCTAAGTTCAATTTCCTTCCTTCCAATGTCTTCCGCCTCCAACATTATGACCCCAAGTAGACTGACGAAACTGTCACTTTCACCCATCAGTGCAACAGATGTTAAGACAGACGATTTTATCCCATATTCAGTTAGCATCATATAAATGATACGTAATAAATAAAAAGCCACTAGCTATTACTATGTATGAAGGAACCTGAGGAAAAGGCTTAAATCATTGTGTGAAGAGTATTATAGCCAAGGAGAAGCAAGAAAATAAAAGAGCAATGGCCCATTGTAAGAGGTTTATTTTTTAAATATTTTATTATAAGGAAAACATTTAATCTGAAACTTTAATAACATAACTGTCGTCTTGGTGATTAGCTAATATAGTAATCCTTGCTGGGGTAACTTTTTTTTTTTTATTTATTTATTTTCAGATTTTTGAATTTTTTTGTTTTAATTTTTATTTTATTTATTTATTTATTTATTTTTTGTAGAGACAGAGTCTCACTTTGTTGCCCATGGTACAGTGCCATGGCGTCACACAGCGCACAGCAACCTCCAAGTCCTGGGTTTAGGCGATCTCTTGCCTCAGCCTCCCAGGTAGCTGGGACTACAGGTGCCCCCAACAACGCCAATCTATTTTTCTGTTTTGCAATTCGGCCGAGGCCGGGTTTGAACCCACCACCTTTGGTATATGGGGTCAGCGCCCTACCCGATGAGCCACAGGCACCGCCCCACTTTTTTATCTCTTAAAAAATATCTGTTTTGTAAAACGTGGCGAGGAGAAAATATTTGAGGTATTTTTAAGTCACTTAGCTTTCCAGCCACTCTTCTGTTCTCTAGTTCATTGTTCTTCCCCATTTGACCCCTTATTGTATCATCTGTTAAAAGCCATATGATTAGCAACTGGAACACCACTTCTGGAAAGTTGCTTTGCTCTTGATTCACATTTTCAGATATCCAAATTAATATAATAATTTTGGAGCTGGGACCATGTTTCTAATCCTCCTTTGGGAGGCAAAGGTGGAGGATCACTTGAAGTCAGGAGTTCAAGACCAGCCTGAGCAACTCAGCTATTTTGGATATGTACGTCTAGGAACAGGAAGCTCACAGTACACTGACTGGCACCTAGCTAGTGACTGGCATAATGTCAGTACTCAATCAATAAGTGTTAGATTGATCCATACATGACAGAAAGAATAAAATAATGAACAAACAACGAAATAAATTTATCAATCAATCAATCAATGGTGGATAGTATGCAAATTACACCACGAAGGTGACTGGTTAGCAATATTCCACAAACTGTGTCCCAGGGAACACTGAGTCAGAGAGATAATAAAAGATGTGCCCCCATTTACATTTGAAAAAAGCCCCATGGTGAATCTACAAAAAAAAAAAAGAAAAAAAGAAAAAAGCCCTATACTATGCAGAGGAGATTTTTAAAATTAGTTTATTAAGAACTCTATTTAGGGTTCGGAGCCTGTAGCTCAACAAGCTAAGGCTCCAGCCACGTACACCTGAGCTGGCAGGTTCGAATCCAGCCCCAGGGCCCGCCAAACAACAATGACGGCTACAACCAAAAAATGGCCGGGCATTGTGGCGGGCATCTGTAGTCCCAGCTACTTGGGAGGCAGAGGCAGGAGACTCGCTTGAGCCCAGGAATTGAAGGTTGCTGTGAGCTGTGATGCCACAGCACTCTATCCAGGGT
>CAUYON010088851.1:0-10135 GCA_963573935.1 Arctocebus calabarensis
AGACAGAGTCTCACTATGTCACCCCAGGTAGAGTGCGGTGGCATCACTGCTCATAGCAACCTCCAACTCTTGAACTTAAGCAAGTGTCTTTTGCCTCAGCCTCCCAAGTAGCTGGGACTACAGACACCTGCCACAATGCCCAGCTATTTTTTTGTTGTAGTTGTCATTGCTGTTTAGCTGGTCCAGGCTAGGTTCGAACCCCCCAGCTTTGGTGCATGTGGCCGGCACCTAAACCACTGTGCTACGGGCGCTGAGCCACTAAACATTTTTTTTTTTAAAGATTGGATTAACCAGGCAGGCGCTGTGGCTTACACCTGTAATCCTAGCACTTGGGAGGCCGAGGCGGGTGGATTGCTTGAGCCCACAGGTTTGAAACCAACCTGAGCCAGAGCTAGACCGTATCTCTAAAAATAGCTGGATGTTGTGGTGGGTGCCTGCAGTCCCAGCTATGTGGGAGGCTGAGGCAATAGAATCACTTGAGCCCACAGAATTTGAGGTTGCTATGAGCAATAATGCCACAGCTCCAGGATAACAAAGTGAGACTCTGTCTCAAAAAAAAAAAAAAAAAATTGAATTAGCTTAGAGTTCCCAAAGAAGAGAATTCCCTGGCCTCTTGACTAGGATGCGGGAGTGATGGGAGCAATGGTGGCAGCACAGCCAGGATTAAAAATGGCTGGACTGGTGCCTCTTTTTCCACTTTAACATTTTCTCTGTTCCAGCAAGAAATGGGGAGGCCGGTGTGCTGGGCTTCCATGAAGGAGGGAGAGGCTGATCAGAGGGTCCCAGGAGCAATTATATAGGGAAATGCTAGGTGGGAAAAGCTGGTTCTAAATGGCTTCTGTGGTTTGCCCAGAGAGGGCTTCTTCAAAGGGATTGGCTTTGGCATCTGATCTAAATAAGGCCTGCTCCGTGAGGAGGCCTTGTCAGCTTCTTCCTTTGCCAGCCACAGACAACGCCCTGGTTGAGGGCTGTGTCTCCCTCAGCAGGAATGGCAGACAGGCTAGGGAGTGTGTATTTGTGTGTGTGCACGCACGCACGCGCACGTGTGTTGGGGCCCAGGAGGGTGGAGTTCAAGCCCCTTTGATCTGCCATCCTGGTTGGGAGCAGATAATTCACCTGGCCTCATGCTGGCTCGTGCCCTTCCTACCTTCTGCAGCTGGCATTGAGGGTGGGGTGGGGAGGAGGCTGTTGGCCTTGGCTCTTGGCTCCCATGGCTGGCTTTGCCCCAGCTGACTCCTCACCACACCTAGGCCTGCGATCCTGGGCAGCTTCTTCAGGGTGCTGGGACTTCTTTTCCATCTTTGAGGGGAAGTGCCCAGTTGGAGTCCCCAGAACCTGGACCCAGGAACCACAGAACCACGCTCCAGGCAGCCACCCTCCCACACTTCCAAACAGGTGCCCTGTAAGTGTCCACACGCACCCCCCCTTGCATCGAGTCCAGGAGTTGACGACATGCTGAATGTCCCCCATTCCTCACCCACCCCCAGAGCCCGGAAGGGACCTGCCAGCCCACACAGCCCCAGGCGGTGCCACTGAGGAGGTAGGGTACCATTTCCTGTGTCCCAGCACAGGGCACAATGTGAAGTCGCAGGCGCTCCTGTGAGCGGGTAGCTCTCCACCCACTCCTTGTCATTCTCAACAGTGTCATGCACCTCTGGCCCTGAGCATGTGCGCCACTTGCTGCTGCCCACAAAAGAGCCATACAGGAAGAATTAATGATGACAGTGACAGCTCATTACCCATTGTTTGCTGGCAGCTCTGCTAGGTGCAGGCTTGCCTTTTAGAAACCCAGGTGCGGTATCGTTAGCACCACTTAAAAAAGGAAGAAGCCAGGGTTTGGGATGATTAAAATACTCTAAGAATGGAGGTTTCCTTGGCATCTGAAGCCCTTGTTCTTAGGGTTTTTCAACCTCTGCACCATTGATGTTTGGGGCAGTAATGCTTTATTGTGGGTCTTTCCTGTGCATTGTAAGGTAACCCCTGGCCACCAGCTGCTAGATGCCAGTAGCATACCCCAGTTGTGACCATCAGAAATGTCTTCAGACATTGCCAGTGTTCCCTGGGGGCCCAAGATGGTTGAGGACCACTGAGTTATGATATGCTGCAGGGGTAATGGACCTCAAATGATGCTGAGGGCCAGGTTCCCCAGAGCCCAGGGGAAGGAGGCTGAGAAACTCTGTGGTGGACTGGAAGGGTTGGGCGTTCTGGAGCCGGGGAAGGACCCAGCTCTGCCACTTACTGATTGTCTAGACCTGTAGCTGCTTGTTTAATTTTTTAAGCCTCAGATTTCTCATCTGGAGGATGGGGATAAAAATAGTGCTAGCCTCTTAGGCTTGGTAGTTTTGACAGCATTGTGTGCTTTGCTTGGCTCACAGCACTTAATAAATGTTAGTTGCGGTATTAATATCAAATCCAGGGGGCTTCTAGGGAGTCTAAGTATCTAGTGGCCAAATTGCCAGAAGCATGTGTGGGAATGTCCTCTGCTTAGAATAAAAGGGGCCTTTCAGGAGCTAATTTGCTTGGGGGTAGGAGAAGAATATCCCAGGTGGCCCTCCTAGTGGAGGAAGTGAGAGAATCACATCAGACAGAACCCCAGGGAGAAAGGTAGACACTTTCATGCATGTTACCAATATTTACAGAGCGCCTACTATGTGCTTCTCCCACTTCCCCAGTCCCTATCCCCCATTCTTCCCCACTGAGCCTCAGAGGCTCTGAGTTTGCTTCCATAAGACATTATCTGCTTTGCATCGTGAGCCTGGTCCAGAAGCGCCCAGGCCTCTTCAGGATCTGCCTCCTTGGCCACAGCTGGCAGCTGCAGCCAGCTGTCCAATGGGTAAAGAGGTCTTGCACAAGCATTAAGTGCCATTTGGTACTAGGCCTTCACGCCCCTCCCCTGGGGGGTTAATGGAATCTTGACTCCACATGCACTTTTGTTTCCCTAGTGAATGAGCAAGGGAGGCCTGGCTGGGCACCTCTGCTTTCATTCACTTTCCTCTGCTCCTTCTGGACCATAGAGGGGCCATGACCAGCCCCAGGTCATGTGCAGTTGGTAACAGCACAAAGTTTGGGATCCAGCTGTCTGGACTGCCTGCCAGTTGTGAGTTTGACAAGACTCTCGGGCAGTTGCCTTCCCTGGTGCTCATGGGAGACCAGCCACCAGCCCTTGTTTCTGTGGGCTGGGTACTTTGTCAACATTTGGAGAACACCAAAGGTGTGATCCCTCTTCTGGGGTGAGAGGAGGCAGAGCCCAAAGGAGATGGGGGAGGAAAGTGAGGGAGCCTGGGCCCACCCCCCAATCTTGTGCATGTGGCCCTGGCCTCCCAGCAGTGTAGCTATAGACCCTGAAGAGAAGACCCCAGTTCTTAGCCAAGACCCCAACCTTTCCTCCATCAAGCCTCCCTGCAGCACTAAGACACCAGGTGGGGTTATAAGGTCTAGGTTCAAAGAAAGAAACCAAGGCAGGGCTTTCAAGGAATTAGGTAGCTTGAAAAGCAGTCACCCCCACCCCACCAAGTGTCTTGGAGCTTCCAGGTGGATGTGGGTGGCCAGAGCGAGGCATGGCTGCACCCTGGAGGAGCTGCTCCCTAACACCCTAAGTGTCCAGGAAACAGTTTTGGGGGAGAGCACCCAGCCCTGGCCATGGGACTTAGATGACCTCTTCTCCCTGCCTGAGGCAGTGAGAGAGCAGCTCCCCTCCCAAGGAGCCTCTGCTAAGCCCCTCAGAACTCCAGTCCCTGAATGATTCAGCAAACCAAGAGGGGCAGGGATTTCTCCCTTTTAATTTTATTTATTTATTTATTTTGAGACAGAGTCTCACTCTGTCGCCCTCAGTTGAGTGCGGTAGCGTCCCAGCTCACAGCAACCTCCCACTCTTGGGCTTAAGCGATTCTCTTGCCTCAGCCTCCCGAGTAGCTGGGACTATAGGCGCCTATCACAACGTCCAGCTATTTTTTGTTGCAGTTGCCACTGCTGTTCTTTAGCTGGCCGGGGCTGGGTTCGAACCTGCCACCCTCGGTATAGGGGACCGGCCTCCTACCCAGTGAGCCACAGGCACCGTCTGAATTATCCCTTTTTAATCCAGGGAAACTGAGGCACAGAGTGGTTTAGCCCACAGTAAAAAGCCAAGCCTACTGATGCCCTCTCCAGGGCTCTCTTTCAAGACCCTGTGATCCTGCCTGCTTGTGCCTGCATACATGTGCGTGTGCACACGTGTGGAGTCAGGTCTGAGCCTTCAGACATACAGAGACATCTTACGCATTTTCTTTGCCCCTTGGTGGTTGGAGGTCTGGACTGTGCTTCTCAGGCTTCCATCTGGGCTCACCTTTCTCAGGATCTCTGGCATTAGCCCCTCAGGTCACCAGGAACTGTGGGGGACATGGCTGTGACCTTCCTGTCGGGCTGCTCTCGTGTCATTGTGGAACCTGCGGTTTCCCTGGAGGAAGCCTGGCTCCGAGTGAAGCCTGTTAAAGCACTTGTCAAGTTTTGAGTGTGTTTGGTAACAGGCCAGAGGGGCTCTAAAAATAGGGCTGGGTTGGGCATGGGGCAGGGGTAAGCGCTCGGGTTTCCCGGCTGTATCTCAGGGTTCCCTTTCTGCTCTTGCAAGTGAGAGACTACATAGATACTGTTAGAACTTATGACCTTCTGAGAACTTACCCTTCTGCAAATTGATTAAGCACCTCTTATACCCAGGAGCCTGGGAGTTCAGGTCGTGTCATCACAAAAACTTGGGTTTCAAGCTCAGTGCCTGTAGCTCAGCGACTAGGGCGCCAGCCACATACACTGGGGCTGGAGGGTTCCAACCCAGTCGGGATCTGCCAAATAACAATAGCAATTACAACAAAAAAATAGCCAGGCGTTGTGGTAGGCACATGTAGTCCCAGCTACTTGGGAGGCTAAGACAAGAGAATCGCTTAAGCCCAAGAGTTGGAGGTTGCTGTGAGCTGTGATGCCACAGTGACATAGTGAGACTATCTCAAAAACAAATGAACAAAACTTGGGTTTCAATGCAGCATCTGCTGATAATTATCTGTAGGAGCAGAGGATGTCCCCTGTTTGAGCCTCTGTTTTCTCATCTGCTCAATGGTGCTGCTGTCATTAGCTGTCAGGTGTGAAGGAAGAGACAGAGAGGAGTAAAATTTTAGGAGCCTTTTGGGGCACCTGTAGCATGATGGGGGAAACAGACAGATAGGTCCAGTGTGAAACAGCCTGAGATTCCTGAGGGGTCTGAGCTGGTCTTAGGGCTTCGGCAGGTTCAGGCTCCCAGGCCTTTGTGAAATTTGTTGTCAGGCCTGGATCTTGCCTGTTCCCAGCCTGGCTGTCCATTTGCTCATGACCTGCGCACCCTGTCGGCAGGACAAAGTGTGTGGTGGGGGAGATGCATGGCAGGAGAGCCCCGCCTCCAGCTCATTCTCGCTGTGTCTGCCTGGCAGGGGGACCCCATTCCGGAGGAGCTCTATGAGATGCTGAGTGACCACTCGATCCGCTCCTTTGATGACCTCCAGCGCCTGCTGCACAGAGACTCCGTAGGTAAATTGAAATCCTTGTCCCTGGCTCTGGCCCTCTGCTGAGACCTAAGGGGAACGAGGAGGGGCAGAGCAGGAGGCATCCCCTCTTCCCTGACATGCAGAGAACCAAGGGCTGCCCAGAGAGGCCAGGCCACACCCACCCAGGGCAGGGCTGGGTAGGCAGTCTGGTTGGTACCTGGGGCACAGGGTGTGATGGGAGAAGCACCCAAGTGTGGCTCCCGCTGAGGGTGGAGTGCTGGGTGGAGGGCAGGCAGGGAGAAGGTGCCCAGGGCATCCATGTATGTATGGCTGTATCCAGGTGTGGACCCAGCCACAGAGGGTGGGGCCGGAGGAGCCATCTCCCCGCCCCTCTGGCCAAGGGCCTAGTCTATGAGGTCTCCCAGGGACACCTGGCCCTAACCAGAAGAGAGCCATGCCCATGCCCAAGAACACACTCAGCGAATGGGCACGTGCTTGGTGGCACACACGTGGCAGGGCTGGCGGGCTGGACTGGGAATGTATTTATAAATGCTGTCTTCAGAGCAAATTCCATTCTATTCTAACCTCTGGCCTGTTCCCTGGAGCCCTGGTCAGCACCCCCCCCCCTGCATCCCCAGGTCCCCTTCCCTCTGGGGTTCTGTCTCTTTGTCACTTTGTAATCCTTGCCCAGACGCTATCTACGGGGGAACAGCATTTCCTGCCTTTGTTTCCTCTCCTGTTGGGCCCCTGGCGCCCTCTCAAAAGCATTCCCGGGCCCTTTCAATCCTGCCTCTGCTGGGGGGTGGTGAGGCAGGCAGGAGGGGGCCCAGCTGGGCCCACCTATTGTTCACCAGGGCCCCCACCCTACGTCTCCCACAACCCCCACCCCATGCCCGACTGCTGGCCCTGGCCACACAATGGGGCAACTTCCAAATTTAGCCTTTCTGCAGTTTCTTTCCAGGGCCCTTCGCCCCCACCCTCAGACAGCCCCTCCACACCCCTAGTGGGGGTCGGGATCTTGGAGACAAGGCTTTCAATAGCAGGCCTGTTTCGAGGCAACCATGTGGCTATTTTTTCCTAATCGACTTAACCTTTCCACAAAGCACATCTTTTCCCCATCTCCGCCCCACCAGGGACATTCCAGAGATGGCAGGGAGAAAGGAAGGGAGCGAGAGGGACAGACAGACACTATGACGTGGGAACTGTCAGCCTGGACGGAAACAGACCAGTCAGTAGGCTCCCTGCAGGACCCGGGACAGACGGGCTGTGGCCATCAGGAGCCTTTGTCTTGGATAGGCTGGGGGGAGAGTACACCCCTTGAGGTGCTGAGAGGAGGTGGCCAGAACTTGTCCCCAACACCGCTTAGTGCATTTGCGGCCTCCTCACCCATGAGAGAGACAGAGGGTCTGTCCATGATTCGGTGTCTGGCTCAGAGTCCACCCCCCAGGCCTCACTCCCCAGCAACCAGCCTCTGTCACTGGCTCTAGAGAGGGCTCATGTCTCCAAGGAGTGCTGGTGGCGCTGAGCTGAAACCTGTCCAGGCTAGAGAAGGGAGCTGTGATTTGTGGCCTGGGGACTAAATGGGCAGACCTGGGACAGATGTGAGGTAAGAGGTTACAGGGTAAGAGACTAGCCAGAGGGAGACCAGGCCCTGGAGGGGCAGCATGAAGGCGCTCCACCCCTCTTCTCTGCCTTCAGCTCCCATCCCATCCTCCTCTCTCTATTGCTCCTCCCAGCAGGGCCATTGTCCGGGGTCCAGCGGGCTGACCAGGGCATGCCGGTCCTCCTGGGGATTCTGGGAATTTCTCCGTTCAGCACTTCCTATGGGAACGCTGGGTGGAGGGGCACTGGAAACTGGCCTTTAGTGCTTCTGGGTCCTTGCTCCACCCTGGAGCCTGAGGAGGGTTCGCTTACAGTAGCAAAGGGGAAGGGTTATTTTTAACTTCACTGACATGGGTTCTGGCCAAAAATGTAGTTAAGGAGCCCAGGGGTGCAGTCAGACCCCCTTCCCTTTGAGCCCTGTGGCTGCTCTGGAGTTTGCCTGGAGGGCCCCTCCTCAGAGGCAAGACTGTGGGGAGACAGGGGCGGGCAGCCAAGAGGCCACCTCCTGCCTTCTTGGAGTCCCCTCCGGAGCCCCTGCCCCATGATTGGACTGGCTGGTGGTGTCTGCAGGGTGTCTGATGGTAGGGTGTCTTCTCCTACAGATGAAGATGGAGCTGAGTTGGACCTGAACATGACCTGGTCCCATTCTGGAGGCGAGCAGGAGAGCTTGGCTCGTGGGAGAAGGAGCTTGGGTGAGACAGAAGGCTGCACCAGGGGCCCCAGGAAGGATGGAAGCCAGGGAAGAAGCCCTGGGGCAGGGCTCCAAGGGTCATTTTTAAACTCTTTCTCCCTACATTTAGGACTGGGTTGAACTAAGAGAGTGTAATCATCCTTGCATGCTCAATGTTGAGAACTTGAGTCATCACCCTCACGCCTACACTGCCTGTTTGCTAAGTATAGTGCTTTGAAACTCATTTGTTCCTTACTTCAACACTGGAGGTACATACTATTAACCCCATTCCACAGAATTGACAGTTGGGGCCCAGAGAGGGTAAGGAAGTAGGGAGGTCACACAGCTAGGAAGTGGCAGGGCTGGTATCCCAGTCAGCCTCTAACATTTGAACTCGCCACCTTCCCTGGTACTGTGTGTCTCCACTTTGATTAAGGGCTGGGACAGTAGATACGGAGCAGAGCTGGGGACTGCTTCGTGCTCCCTTGCAGACACCAAGAGATTGGATTACTAGGGCCCAGAGAAGCCTTTCCAGGTGAGGCCAGTACCTCCTTCACACCCTCCCTTCTCTCTTCCCACCTGCAGCCCCCAAAACAATGCAGACAGTGGCTGGGGAAACCTACAGGTGACCTGAGGCCCATTCCTCAATTGGGATGGGTTAATTTAACTCAGTGCAACCTCAGTTTCTCTGTGTTTGGATACTAACAACAGCCCAGGCACTCCTAGGCCTGGCTTTGCTCATGTGACTTCTTAGATCCCTAGGTGAGACCTAGGTACTATTAGTATCCCATGTCATAGACGAGGAAGCTGAGGCTTTCCAATAAACAATGCTGCAAGAACAGATTGTAAGAGAGCAACATAAGAGTGGTCACAAGATGACACAGGACATGGGTAAGGGCCATGTCAGGCAAATCCTAAATGTGTGAGATCATAAAGAATAAAATGGTGTGTGCCAGCAGAAAGAAGTGGACAGGCAGGCAGCACCTGTGGCTCAGTGAGTAGGGCGCCAGCCCCAAATACCGAGGGTGGTGGGTTTGAACACAGCCCCGGCCAAACTGCAACAAAAAAAAGAACTGGGCGTTGTGGCGGGCGCCTGTGGTCTCAGCTACTCGGGAGGCTGGGGCAAGAGTATCGCTTAAGCCCAAGAGATGGAGGTTGCTGTGAGCTGTGACGCCATTGCACTCTACCGAGGGTGACAAAAAAAAAAAAAAAAGAAAGAAATGGACAGGCACTGAGCATGGACAACATGCCACACTCTAGATTGTTTCACTTGATTTTTGTGGTGGTTCTTAGGTTTAGATCTTATTACCCCCATTTTGCAGATGGAGAAACTGAGGCTTCAAGCAGCTCAGCCCGAGTCCCATGGCTGATAACAGCCTGGACTTGAAACCTAAACCCTGGGATTGAAGGGAGGGAGAGAGAGCACCCACTGAGCTCTTCTGACAGATGGGAGGTGCTGGACAGGCCAGGGCTCCTGACAGGTTCCTCCCCCTCTAGGTTCCCTGACTGTCGCTGAGCCGGCTATGATTGCGGAGTGCAAGACGCGCACCGAGGTGTTCGAGATCTCCCGGCGCCTGGTGGATCGCACCAATGCCAACTTCCTGGTGTGGCCGCCCTGCGTGGAGGTGCAGCGCTGCTCCGGCTGCTGCAACAACCGCAACGTTCAGTGCCGCCCCACCCAGGTGCAGCTGCGGCCTGTCCAGGTGCGCGGTCCGCTTCTGATGGCTAGGCCAGGGCTGCCCTTCTGGGACTGACCAGGCTTCCTTGGGGGGAGTCAAAAGGCATTCCCAACGTGTTCCTGAGCTCTGTCCAGAGAGGGTCACTCTTGGGAAGCTCCCTCTGATGAGGCATGCTGAGGCTGACCATGAGTCCTCCGAGGTGGTCCAGGCCACTGTCACCAAAGCCACAGAAAGGGCTAGGTGTTAAACAATGGATATGAGTCCCCTCCTTTAGGGGCATAAAATCGCTAAGTGTCTCTTAAAGAGATAGGCCTGCAAACATTTGACATTCACATTGTCCTGGGCCAGTAGGCTCCCCTGCATTTCTGACACCTGTTTATCCCCCTTTGACCAACAGTGTCTTTAACAAGGAGCATGCAGGTAGGGAGGTACTGCGACAGCTGGGACAGCTCCCCAGGCAAGACTTGCCTTTCTTCCTGGGGGACTGGGGCTGCATACACTCAGGTCAAGAAAATTTTAGAGGCTCTGGGCGGCTCCTGTGGCTCAGCGAGCAGGGTGCCAGCCCCATATACCGAAGGTGGCGGGTTCAAGCCCGGCCTCGGCCGAACTGCAAAACAAAAAAATAGCCGGGCGCTGTGGCGGGCACCTGTAGTCCCAGCTACTAGGGAGGCTGAGGCAAGAGAATCGCTTAAGCCCAAGAG
>CAUYON010088858.1:0-19470 GCA_963573935.1 Arctocebus calabarensis
ACACCTGCTTTTTTCTGTTTTCCATTTGCCTGGAATACAGATGACCATCCCTTCACCTTGAGTCTAAGGTTATCTTTTAAGCTAAGGTGAGATTCTTGTATGCAGCAGATATCTGGCCTTAGTTTTTGTATCCAGTCAGCCAACCTATGCCTCTTTGGAGGACAATTTAAACCATTCACATTAATTGAAAGTAATGATAAATCTTTAGAAAGTCCAGAGGACATTTTTAGTCCTTTCATCACGGTGGAAGATGAAATTTGATTAATAGTTTCTGGGTGAGTTTACTTTTGTGGTGGAGGTTTGCGCTGGTCGTTGTGGAGGATAGGTCTGAGAATATCCTGGAGAGCTGGCTTAGTTATCACATTTCTTCAGCATGTGGATGTTGTTGAAGTATTTAATTTCTCCATTGTAAATGAAACTCAGTTTAGCTGGATATAGGATTCTGGGTTGAAAGTTCTTTTGTTTTAGGAGGTTAAAAGTCAATGACCATTCTCTTCTAGCTTGAAAGGTTTGATCTGAGAGATCTGCAGTTATTTTCTAATATTCTTTCCCTTGTAGGTAATGGATTTCTTACATCTGGCTGCTTTCAGAATTTCCTCTTTCATATTAACTTTCATGAACTTAATTATGATGTGCCTGGAGGTTGTCTTATTTGGGTTGGGTTGTGCTAGGGTCCTGAAACTGTCTGCTACCTGAATTTCAGAATCTCTTGGCATGTCTGGAAAGTTCTCTTTCATAATCTCATAAAGAAGAGACTCTGTGACTCGTGATGCTACTTCATCGTTTTCAGGTATCCCTATAAGACGAATATTGGTTTTCTTTGAGTTATCCCAGAGCTGAGAGAATGATCCGTTTTTGCCTTCCATTTCTCTATCTCTTTGAGCATTTGGGAGCGTTCGAAGTCTCTGTCTTCAGTTTCAGAAATCCTTTCTTCTGCTTGCTCCATTCTGTTACTGTGGGATTCTACTGTATTTCTCAGATCTTTGAGGGGCTACAACTTCTTGTCTCAATGTGTCAATATCTTTGGTCATTTTCTCTTTGAACTGGTTCAGTTCTTGAGACATCTTTTGGATTACTGCTTGAAATTCTAATTCCATCTTTTCCTCCATTGCGCTGATCTTACTTGCTATCCAGACTCTGAATTCAACTTCTGACATCTCAGCCATTTGCTTATGCAAAGGATCTTGTGCTTTGTCTACCTTGTCATTCCTTGGGGGAGTTGATCTACTCTGGTTATTCATATTGCCAAAGTTTTTCTGTTGATTCCGCCTCATGATTATTTTTCACTGTTGTCTATGACCGTCCTCAGAGTTGGGGAGGTGTCTCTCCCAGATCAGACCCTGGCAGATTCACTCTGTTGTTACTGGATGTTTGTAGGGAGTGACCCTGTGTCTCTAATGATTTCTCAAAGCCCGCAGGTTGGAGAGCTTAAATCCTCCTCACCCTGCTTAGAAGACACTTTAAATTGCTAACTTGGACTAAGCAGAAGCTTTCCCAGGAATGCACTGTGGCTGGGATCACTCCTTAAGTGGCTCTCCACTTACCCAATGTGCCAAAACCGGTCTCACCCTATGCCCCTGAGGGCTAAGGCTGTGAGGCGTCTCAGTCCCCGCCTTTAGGCTGCTCAGTCACTAGATTACTCACTTCCACCCCATGCTTGTTCTGCAACCCTGAGGGTGGAGCTTGCCAGGGCAGTTCTCCCACAATGGTGCCACACAGCCCACCACCAAACACTGGCAGCTCTGTCTGACTTGGTGGCCCAGTCTGGGGCCCCAGACAACACTCAAAAACCCCCACACTCCTGCCCAAGTTCTCCCAAGACAGTTCAACCGAGTGCCAAGTCCAAAAGAAACCCAAACAGCTCACAGACAAGGCCTTTCCAGCCTGCAGTCCCACTGTTGCCCCACCCACAGCCGCCGACAGGATCAGACCGAACAAACACACGCAACCACTTGCCCAATCTCCGCTGCTTTTGCCTTCCTCAGGGTGTCCAGAAGCCTCACGCTGTCTCCCTGTGTCACCAAAGGGAAGCTTCTGGGCAGATCCCTCCTGCCAGAGATGCCTGAAGTCCTCTCTCCCTAGTCTCCTAGTCTACCAATTTCTAAGAGAACAGTGTGAAAATTGTCAGCTGTGATTCTGGGTTTGCCTGTTTCTGCCTTTAATTCTGTCAACATTTGCTTCATGGTTTTAGAAGCTCCATGATTAGGTACATCATTTCATTATTATGAAATTTTCCTCTTCATCTCTGGAATGAAATCTGTCTTCTCTGCCATTAACATAAAAATAATGTTTTTGTGTAGATATCTGCCCATTCTTTTAACTTTGAACCTAACTGTGGCTTAGGATTTGGGGATGTATTTCTTGTAGACAGCATATGGTAGGATCCTGCTTTATTATCCATCTTGACAATCTTAGACTTCTAATTGGAATGTTTAGGCTTTTAATTGGAGAGTAATTATTGATAGGGGAGAATTTAGGTCTTCTGTCTTGCTATTTGATTGTTCTGTCTCCTGGCCTATGAGTGAAAAGTCCTTGGCTATGGGATGTTGAAATTAAAAGCTACCATATCTTTACCCAGGCATTGTGGCGGGCACCTGTAGTCCAAGCTACTAGGGAGGCTGAAGCAAGAGAATTGCTTGAGCCTAAGAGTTTGAGGTTGCTGTGAGCTGTGCCACCACAGCGCTCTACTGAGGGTGATGTAATGAGACTCTGTCTCAAAAAAAAAAAAGAGACAAGCTACCATGTCTTGAGTAACACTGTCATACCTAAAAGTACCAAGATTGGTGTACCTGAACAGCAATCTGGTGGGTAAATGAACACAAAATCTTCTTGCCTGCCAGTGGCAAATTCATCTCAAGTTTTGGCTCTAGTAAACTTATTGTGTTGCTGTGTTGAGAAGGATTCTGAAGTTCAGGAGTAGAGCACTTTGACTAGTTAGAATGCTGATCAGGATACAAGCTGCTCCAGCTCTGAGCAGCTTCACTGGGGTGGAGAGAGCACTGTATATGGGTTTCTGATTAGGTGTTTGGAGATGTGTCTATCTGTGGGGAAGCCCAAGTTTCTGGGAGAGTGGTGCTAAATAGTGATTAGGGTGTCTGGGGAGTTTATTGCATGAGTTGGGTACAAATGGCCACCTGCCATTGGTACTGAAGACCTCAGGGAATGTCTTAGGAACTCTGGGTTTAGGAAGGAACTGGGGTAGTGCTGATGTCAGAGCTGGGATTTCCTGGTGGCAGGTGACCTAGGAGGGTGAGAAGAGCTTATGTTCAGACACACACCAGGTGCAGGTGCAAGCATTCTCTTGGCATCTTTGGTCTAGAATCTGCTTTGCCCTCATTCATAGATGCCTCTGTATGCGGCCTGGCAGTGGAACTGTCCTCTTATGCTTGTGTCATTTCAGTAGAAATGAGCTATTCTCATGAGACATTTATTTCTTTGCATGGCTAGCTCTGTTGCGTATTTGATGAGAACAAAGAGTTTACATCGCAATGACGCAAACACCCCCAGTGGGCTGTGAACCATCTCTCACCTCTCAGCCTCCCTCCCACGGGATGGTGGGGGCCAGCGCCTACGTGGCTCCCCGTGGCTGCAGCCTCAAGCCCCATCTGCCTTTGTTCTCCCCTCCCCCTGCTGTCTTGCCTTTTAGATCGGCTCCGAACTATCCATCTTATTGTGGCAGAATAGAAACGATCTCAGATTCTTCCATGCTCCTTCCACTCAGAGGCTGGCGGGATCTGTGCCCCCTGTCTTCGAATCCAGTGGAGCCTGGAATGGCTTTGCCCAGCAGCTTGCAGGGCAGGAGGCCACGTCATTCCCAGACCTGGCCTTTGAGAGGGGTGGGTGACTTCTGCCTTGATCTCTGGGATGGTCCAGCTGCCAAGGAGGAAGGCAATGTGGAGAGACACCCCCGTCCCAGACGGCAGGGAGGCCCAAGTGTCCCCACCAGGTACCAGGTGTGGAGTAGAGTTATTGAGGGCCCCCAAGTCCACCCCACGACTAGCCAGGTAGCCCCAGCTGATCCCACATGGAGCAGGATTGGCCAGCTCAGCCTTATGCCAGTCTTCCTGCGCTCAGTGACACACAGGAAGGTGGTGGCTCTGAGCCAGTGAGCTCGGGGGAGTTCAGTGAGCAGTGACAGCAGAGCCCTGGGGGGCAGAGACAGAGTGGCTTGCTCTCCCCAGCATCGCATGGCCAGAAAGTTCCAGGCCCCAGGTTGGCCCCAGACACCCCTCCAGTTCCTGATCCAGATAAAAAGGGTCTTTTCCCAGGATGCCTCCAGAGCCAGATGGCTTATCTGTTTGTGACCCTTAAGAAAGAGCTTGGGAGCCTTTGCGTGGCGGGCTCCTTTCTTCCTGGGTCCATGGGGACCTTCCCCATCTCACTCGTCATGTTGTCTCTGGGCTGAGGAGGCCGAGTTTTGACAACATTCAGCCCCACCTGGGGGTCGAGAGCCCTGACCTGTGCCCCGAGGCTCAGCCCCTCCATGTCCCCACCAGTGTGCGACTCTCTCCTGCCCGGCGCCCCACCAGCCCCGCGGCCCTGGTTTGCCGACCAGCGTTTCACCCTGTCCCTGCTCTGTGCTCTGCTCATCCTGCCCCTGTCGGCCCCACGGGAGATCGCCTTCCAGAAACACACGAGGTACGGCCGGGGTAGAGGGGCTGTGGGGTCAGCCTTCCCATCTGGGGAAGGGGAAATCCGTGAAAAATCACACAAGGCGTCCATGTCTGTGATGGAAAAGGCAGACCAGCAAAAAGAGAACATTCCCTGTCACGGCCCTGCGTGCTGCTCACGGCTGTTTCTCTGTTGTAAGCCTCTATACTCACGTGCCGGTTTCAGAGACTTGGAAACATGCACATGTGTTTTAAAGCTTGTGATCTGAGGCTTTAAGTACTTTTGAAAAAATAAAGCCCACCAGCAACGCCCATCCACGGCCCTCACCAGCCTCTCCTCGTGTGCAAGCAGCAGACCTCCCACCTCGAAGTCTGGGCTTGGGGCAGCGGGCAGCAGACCCCAGCTCCGCCCCGAGACTATCGTGCCCTATGCAGCTGAGCCCGGGGTTCCCTTCCCTTCTTTGGTGTGGCCGAGCCCAATGGTGTCCTGGTTTTGCCAAACCCTTGTGGCTGACTGTCCTTTGTTAGTGAGAAGAAGGTTACAGCTGCCACTCCCGGGGGTGCTGGGTGCTGTTAGTAGGTGGGCATGTCTGCCCCAGGGACCCGGGGACAGGAGAATGCAGCTCGGTGGGGAACTCTGCTGAGAGCAGCCGGCAAGGGCCGAGCTGGGGTTCAGACCACATCTGTGCGCTCCCCCTCATGCTGTCCCTCTCTGTTGCAGCATCCTGGGCACCCTGGCTGCCTGCTACCTGGCCCTGGTGGTGACCGTGCAGTACTATGTCCAGCCCCAGGGTCTCCTCCGTGAGCCCCGCCCTTCACTCAGGTGAGTCTGAGGGCTTTTGGTGGCTTCCCGGGCAGGGGCGGGGCCCAGCGGGGAGCAGAGGAGCCTGGGAGGAGTCCCCGTGCTTTGCTGCAGAGCCCTGGCACCCTCCCTGAAGTCTGTCCTCTCTCTGAGACAGTGAAGCTGGGGAAGGGGACTTTCCTTCTGCGGGACAGTGAGGTAGACACTGACGAGGTACACTCAAGGGACACAGGATCACTAAAGGCCACGCAGGCCCAGGGCTCCCAGGCTGTGAAAGACATGTCCCTAGCATGGCCAGCAGAGATGGATTTGGGTGTGTCGCGAGGGGCTCGGAGCCATTGTGAGGACTTTGGCTTTGCTCTGGGTGGATGGGCTGGGAGACGCTGCAGTGTTCTGAGCTCAGCAGGGATGTGACAGGACTTGGTTCTGAAAATGATCACTCTGGCTGATGTATGCCTGGGACAGAAGCAGGGAGACCAGGTAGGGGCCCCATGCTCAGGTGGACATTCCTCTGTCACTGCCTTGAAATCCTTAATCGTTGTCCAGCAAGGGGCCCGGCATGTTCATCTTGCACGGGGCCCTGTGAATTCTGTGGCCTGTGCTACCAGTGGGCTGGAAGCAGAGAGTCAGTCAAGGGGGCCTAGAGCTCTTGGCGTGGGCAGAATCGCCATGTCGAGGGATATGGAGGGCCGAGGGGGCAAGTGCCAGGAACCAGGTCGGGCAGTGGCAAAGCAGGGTGGGGACAGCATGGAGACATCTCGGGGAGATGTCGAGCAGCTAATCAGATCTGTGTGTCTGGGATGCCAGGCTAGAGGGAGAAAGGTGGATGACGTTGGCCAGAGAAGGCATCGAAGGCCGTGAGCACTGTGCTGTGCTCCTGGCCCACAGTACCCCAGTGCTGGGGGACTCGGGGAGCTGAGGAGGAGGTGGTAACCACAGAGGGGTGGTGAGTTAAGAGGATGCATGAGTACCCTGGAGTTGCTGCTGGCTCAAAAATGTCAGACGTTTCTCTCTCGGTTCTGGAGGCTAGAAGTCTGAAATTCAGGGTCAGCAGGGCTGAAAGACTCCAGGGTCCTTCCTGCCTCTGCCAGCAGTCGGTGTGTCCCTTGGTGTGTAGATGCATCCGTGCAGTCTCCACCTCGGTATTCATGTGGTGTTCTCTCCATGTATCTGCAGTCCCCTCTTACAAGGGCACCAGTCACTGGATCCCAGCCCACCCTGGTCCAGGATGACCTCATCTTAGCTAGTTATAGCTACAAAACTTGTCAAGGGAGACTGGAGACCAGACGGGCTCCCTAAGAGAGCTTGACCCGAGTTTCTACCTGTGCATACCTCACCCTCTTAGGTGGTGCAGATGGAGGTCAAACCATCCTTGAGCTCATTGGGACCTGTTGGGTGGACACTACCTGTGCCCCTACTAGCACCAAACCACCCTGAACAGGCAGCCTCGAGGGAAGCTGGGAATACCTTCTAGCAGTTACCCTGCCCACGTGGAGAATGTCACATTACCAAATGTCACTAGAGACACATTTGGAAAGTGCAGCCTTTAACAAGCATCCTTTTTCCCTTCCCCCAAACACTGTCATGAGCACAGTCATTAAAAATATATCTTGCAGCCTTACTGGGATACATGTTCCTGGTGTTATTTAAAATCCATTCTCTCCTGCTGAATGTTGTTTTGTGTCTAATTCTTCTTTAATAAACACCTGCTCCTGTCTATTTTACAGTCCTTCCTCCTGGACCTCTGTCTTTAGTGTCTTCCCCACCATCTGCTTCGGATTCCAGGTAATTGTAGCATCTGTGTTGAAGAGTATGGCGTTTTCAGAGACCGACTCTCAGTTCCCTCGGGAGAGCTCAGCTTTCCCGACAGAGAGAAGCTTGAGGACTTGTTCTGGGATGAGATGGGCTCTCTGCCTCCCACCCGTGGCCCGAGGCCTGTCTTCTGGAGACCATAAGAGTGGGTTGGCATCCAGGCTCAGGGAGGCGTGAATTGTCACTGAACTTAGAAATCCAGCCCCCGCCAACAGCCAATTAGCACCACATTTGTTGGGGCTTGAGTAGAGTGTGGGAATCTGGGCGCTGTCCCCTCCTCTGCAGAATCCTCACAGGAACGTCACCATGCCTGGGAACCTGGAGCTGTGCGCTTGTCCTTGCCGAATATACTGACAGGGGTGGATTCTGTCCCAGGGTTCTCAGGAAAGATCCTCTTTCACAAGGCTCACAGGCTTAGAGGAGCTGAGTGATGGGGGAAGGGGGCAGAATTTTTCATAGCGTGTCGTGTGAGTGAGGACGGGGCTCTGTGTGGAATCCCAGCAGAGGGTTCCAAGTGGAATCTTGAAGGACGTGTGGGAGGCAGTAAGGGGCCAGATGCTGCTCCAAGTGGAGAGTACAGCACAGGTGAGCCGCCTGAGGGAAGAAGTTCCCAGGGACATCTGGGGACCCACAGAGGGCTCGGTGTGGCAGGTGCCATACACAGTGGGGAGGGGAGTTGGAGGGCCTGGCTTCAGCCCCCTGCCTCTCGGTGTTCCTCCCAGCCCTCATGGCAGGTGTTGATGGACAATGTTCCTTTCTTGCTTATTTTAGGGAATATTTGCCTCTATCTCCTAAAAAACCATCACCTACCCACCAGCACCAACACAACTGTCACAAAGGAAAATCCCCTCCCCCGAGACTTTTGTACAGGATTTATAAGTTTCCCTGTAGCTGGGATTGTTTTCTTCCCTTATCCACCAACCGGCTCCCGCTCCTGTTCTTCAGCTGGTGTTTTCTCTGAAACCCTTTTGAGAGGAAAAAAAAATCCTGAACTGTTTCCATTTCTCTTCCTCATAAATGACTTAGTGTTCTGCCTCTGGGGCTTAGCAAGGATTTCTCACATTGCTTCTTGCACGCCCAATATTTTGAAAGATCTAAGGAGCTGATTTTGCCGTCAACTGTTTGCCTGGATTTAGTTTAACAATCCCTCTCTCTGCCCAAGCACCATATGGTGCAGCAGACCCGCACCAGGGCCGCTCTCCAGATGCCCAGGGGGCTGGGGGTGCCCCTCACCTTCGCCTCGCTGCCTCAGCCGACTCTCCTAGCAACCAGCTATGGTTTCCAGGGACACGGGGTGCAAGGCCGCGATGAGCTGGGAAGGGCAGGAATTCAGGGGTGTGGGCGGGGGCTCAGGCCAGAGGTGGTGTGACTGGCGGGGGCTGCAGCAGAGCTGTCATCTGGAACTCTGATATGACTCAGACAGGGTCATGGGGATAGGGTATCCCCCCGCCCCAGCCCCAGGCCTGTGCAGAGCTGCTGAGAGGGTCTTTGGAGCACAGAGGAGGGTGGGGTTCAATCCTACCCAGTGTGGCCTCGTGGGGACTTCTGGTCACCCGGCCACAGTGTACAGGGCAGTGGTTTATAGTATATTTAGGGTTGTGCCATTATCCACACCAGCAATTTCAGAGCCTTTCCATCACACACCCTTCCTGTTAGCAGTCCCTCCCCATTCTCCACTCCCCAGCCTGGCAGCTGCTAAGCAGCTCCCGTGTCCGAGGACCCGCAGTGGGCGGTGCCCGTGAGCGGAATCACGTAGCATGGGGCGCGTTTGTGAGGTTCATCCATGTTGTAGCCTGTCTCAGCCCTTCATTCCCTCATACAGCGGCCTAATAGTCCACTGAATGTCCATGCCACGTTCTGTGTATCCATTTGTCCTTCCATGGACATTTGAGGTGCTCCCACTTTGGGAACTAGAAAGCCTGGACACTGCTACCACCTCCTAGATGCTGTCCCAGTGGGGCCACCATGCCCCTGGGGGGCCTGCTCTGTCTCCCCTTAGAAAACCAGTGGAACCCCCATGTGGGAGTCTCAGGGCAAAGAACCCCCACCCCTATGGGTTATAAAAGCAGAGCCAATAACAGGGCTGGGGTGCTGGGGTCTGTCCAGGGGCAGGGAAGGGGGTTATGGCAGTCACTATTGTGGGCACCATGGTGCTGGGTCCCCTTGGCCCCCAGAAGTGCGGCAGGAGTGAGGAGATGGGCGTTTGTCCGCAGGGCTCTGCCACCCTGACTGAGGTTTCTACCACCTGGCTGAGTTTGCCTGCAGGCCAGTGGGCTCCTGAGCCAGGGCAGAAGGCAGTGGGCATGGCGGCCCTAGCCGAATGTCATAGCCCTGGGCTAGAATCCGCAGGGATGAGGCAGGAGGGTCACCCCCACTCCCGAGTGCTCTGTGGGTGCAGACTGTGCTGGGCTTGTTTATGTGGCTCCATGGCTTTCACTGGGCAGGACTTCTGAGATTTCAGCACCAAGATCTGGGGTTGGGTGGAATAGGCCTTGAGGCTGTTGGTGACCTCGGGGGCTGGGTGACCCATGAGTGTTCCTCTAGCTGTGTGCCAGGCTTTGGGTGTGGCCCAAGCTCAGCGATCGTGGCCTAAGGGAACAGCATGGGCAAAGGCCCTGAGGCAGTGAACGGGGCCGGCGTTCTGAGCTCTGAGCAGGGTGCCTGGAACACCTTTGGTTTTGGCCAGGGGTGAGCATGTGAGTGTGCTGGTGGGAGCCGTGTCCCAGGAGCCTGGGAAGAGCTCAGAATCCATGGTATGTTTGGACACATCAGTGCCTCTCAGCCCCAGCTCCCTTCCTCTCAGCTGCTTATATAACACCAGTTCTCAGGATCAGAGAGGTGAAATCCATATCACAGGTGTGCTCTTAGGACTGGCTGTGTGTGTTTTGCATTTACAGTTCTTATCCCACTATGGCCTGTTGCATGTACAATACACAGATTGAGGGTATGTGTCTTTCCGTGTATTATGGTCAACTCCCCCACCCCCCTCGGGAACCCTTCTTGTGACCATTTTGGCCCTCACCATGGAGCTGGGGTTCCCTGGGTGATTGTGGCCCAAGGGGATATTTGGCCATGTCTGGAGAAATTTTAGGTGTTGCAGCTGGGTGGGGAGAGGCTGCTGTGGAAATACCCTCTAACACACAGGGCAGCCCCACCCTGGGGATCACCCTATCCTGAATTATTATTTGTTTTTTTTTTTTGAGATGGAATCTCACTGTGCTGCCCCGGGATAGAGTGCCATGGCCTCAGCTTACCTCACGGCAACATCACAATCCTGGGCTTCAGTGATCCTCCTGCCTCAGCCTCTCGAGTAGCTAGGACTACAGGTGCCTGCCACCATGCCCAGTTAGGTTTTCTATTTTTAGTAGAGATTGGGTTTCACTCTTGCTCGAGCTGGTCTTGAACTCCTGAGCTCAGCCTCCCAGAGTGCTGGGATTACAGGCATGAGCCACCGTGCCCAGGCTCCTATCCCGAGTGTGAAGAGCACCAAGAACCCAGTGCAGGTTTGTCTGTGTCGCTGGGTGAACTTGGCCCTGGTGGATACACTCCCTCCCACCCACTTTCACTGAGTGTGTTTGTGTGCTGTTTCCGTGTCAGGGTGTGAGGCGTCTGCTCTGAGCCGTGTCATATTCCACGTAACAACATCCCCATTCTGCTTCCTGCTCTTGGTGGACACGTATGTGGTTTCCCATCTTTTTTTTTTTTTTTTTTTTTTGTAGAGACAGAGTCTCACTTTATCGCCCTTGGTAGAGTGCCTTGGCGTCATACAGCTCACAGCAACCTCCAACTCCTGGACTTAGGCGAGTCTCTTGCTTCAGCCTCCCAAGTAGCTGGGACTATAGGCGCCCGCCACATGCCTGGCTATTTTTCTGTTGCAGTTTGGCTGAGGCCAGGTTTGAACCCGCCACCTTCGGTATATGGGGCAAGGGCCTACTCGATGAGCCACAGGCGCTGCCCGTGGCTTCCCATCTTTTAAATTGTTCCAGGTGAGTCTCGTGCACCAAGTGCAGGTTCCGCTGAGCCGGACCTCTTGTCTTTCAGTGTCACGAGGCCGCTGTGTCCATCTATTGCAGCATGCGTGACCGGAGCCTCTCCCGCTGGACCCTGGTGTCTGTGCTGTCCTTGCTAGCCTGCTGCCTCATCTACTCACTGACAGGTAAGGCCCTTCCTGGGGTACTGCGGGTAAGTAGGGGGTATCAGGAGAAATGGGGGTGCACATTTCTAGAGAGCTTACTGCATGTGGGGTGCGATGCTAAGAGGTTTAAGGGCACCATAGCAAAAGGCCCCATTTCATAGACAAGGAAACTGAAGCTCAGAGGGCTTCCAGGGCTTGTCCAAGGTCCAACCTAGACCTGCAAACAGAGACTTGAACTCTGGCCTGGCTGCCTCTAACACTCTGCTCTTACATACCTCCCTGCCCCCCACTTGCTGTTCAGAGGACAGCGATGATGGTGGTCACACAGCTTTAGGTTTGGTGAGTAGCATTCAAAATGCATGTGGACGTTATGGATTGAGGGGCTCACAACTTTGTGTGGGGGAAAGAGGGTCTTCACAGGTGATTCACGTGTGGCTCAGAGAGGGACTGTGATGTGCCCAAGGTCACACAGCACATCCGAGATGCAGACCCATGTCTTGGGCACAGCTGGTTTCTGGCTGGACACTTGGGTCTAGTCTCTCTTTTATCCACAATTGGGTGTCTGTTTAGGAAGATCTTGGCCTCTGGTGAATCTGTCCAGCAGCTTCAGACTCCAGTGTGCTATGGCTGTGGTCCCCAACCCCTAGGCTACAGACCGTCATGAGTGTGTGGCCTGTTCAGAACTGGACTGCACAGAAGCAAAGCTTCGTCTGTATTTACAGCTGCCCCTCATCGCTCGTGGCATGGCCTCAGCTCCACGTCCTATTAAATCAGCGGCATAAACCCCCCTGTGAACCGTGTGAGCGAGGGATCTAGGTGGGTGCTGCTCACGAGAATCCAGTGCCCCACTCCCACCCCAGTCTGTGGAAAAATTGTCTTCTGTGAAACTGGTACCTCGTGCCAAAAAGGTTGGGGACTACTGTTTGAATATTTGTCCCCTTCAAAACTCAAGCTGAACTTTAATCCCCACTGTGGTAGTGTTAAGTAAGAGGTGGGGCCTTTCAGAGGGGATTGGGTCATGAGGCCTCTGACCTCATAAATGGATTAATCCATCCATGGATTAATGGGTTGTCCTGGGAGTGGGTTAGTGGCTATAAAAGAGGAAGAGCGATCCAGGCCACCACATTGGGGACTCTGGCCATGTGATGCTTGCACCATCTCTGGGTTCTTTAGAGGGTCCTCACCACCAGCCAGAAGGCTCTCACCAGGTCTAGCCTCTGGGACCTTGGAATTCTCAGCTTCCAGAACTGTAGAAATTAAATTCCTTTTCTTTATAAATTACCCAGTTTAGGCCAGGCATGGTGGCTCACACCTGTAATCCCAGCACTCTGGGAAGCCAAAGTGGGGGAGGATCCCTTGAGCTCAGGAGTGTAAGACCAATCTGAACAAGAGTGAGATGCCTCTCTCCACTAAAAATAGAAAAATTAACCAGGCACCATGGCATGGAGGCGGCGCCTGTAGTCCCAGCTACTCGGGAGGCTCAGGCAAGAGAATCGCTTTGAGCCCAAGAATTTGAGGTTGGTGTGAGCTATGATGCCATGGGTACTTTATTTTGAAACTCTGCCAGTTTCAGGTATTCTTTTTTTGGCCAGGGCTGGGTTTGAACCTGCCACCTCCGGCATATGGGGCCGGTGCCCTACTCCTTTGAGCCATAGGCGCCACCCTAAGGTATTCTCTTATAAGCAATAAAAAACAGACTTAAGAAAATCAGTCTCAAAAGAGTGAGGTGCTACTGATAACAACTGCCTGAATATGCAAAATGGTTTTGGAACTGGGAACTGGGCAGAAGGTGGAAGAATTTGGGGGAGCAGGCTAGGAAGATCCTGGATTCTGGTGAGGGCCCAGAATACAAGATGGCTCTAGGGAAACTTTGGAACTCCTTTGAGATGAGTTAAGTGGTCACAGCCAGAGATGGGACGGATTTATGAACAGCGAAGGCCCTGCTGATGAAGTTTCAGACGAGGAGCAGGGGCCTGGCGCCAAGGCCGAGCTTGGTATAAACTGGCAGAGGACTTGGCTGCCTGTGTCCATCCCCAAAGACTGCGGGGAGGGCTGGACTTGAGTGGGATGAGCCAGCGTATCTGGTGGGAGAAATATCCCAGTAGCGAAACGTTTGGGCCGCTACATGGCTGCTTTTAACCGCTGATGTTAAGCCGCAGAGAGGAATAAGAAATTGAAGAAGGAGTTTATCGTCAGAAGCAAAGCAGAAAGGTCTACAAAGTGCTCAGCCTGGACAAACAGACGCGTGCTGGGGAGAGCAATTGCTGAGATGAGCACCGAGAGAGGACGACGGAGAGAAGGAAGAAGGACCCTGAGGTGCTTCTGACACCTCAGAGGCTGCCCCTCCCATCGCAAGCCCAGGGCCGAGGAGGGCAGAATAGGTTGGGGATGGACCTGGGGTGCTGACCTTGCTGCCGAGGGCCCCTTGAGTCTCTGGTCCTGTACCCCAGGACAACAGTGCTCACTGCCCCTGCCACAGCTCAAGTGGCCCCAGGTGCCACTTGTACGCCCTGGAAGGTACAAGGTAGAAGCCCTGGCGGCATCCTCTCGGTGCTGACTCCACGGGCTTGAATATAGGAAGAGCAATAGGGGCTTGGCAGCCTCCATCCAGATTCAAAGGATGTTCTCAGGTGACCTTGGACTTCTCAGTCTCCCGAGCTGTAAGAAATAAATTCCTTATCTTTATAAATTACTGAGTTTCAGGTATTCTGTTATAAGCAACAGAAATGGACTAAGATGTTGTGATTACCCAAGAAACCAGCTAGGCAACCTTTCCCCAGCAGGGAAGGCCTCACCATTCTGCAGCCCTTGGGTTGGAGGGCTAGTGACTTGGTGATGGCCTTTCACCTCCAGATGGCCCCACAGCTCTTAGCCAAAGATGGATGTCTCAGGGTAAGGCAGGTGACATAGGGTAATGGAAGCAGCATTGGGTCAATCCCAAGGGGATTAGCACTCTGGTCTTGATTCTGCCATAACTGTGTGACTCTGGGCTATCATTGGCACCCTGGGACTTGGTTTTCTCCACCTGGAAAATGGGCGCATACCCTGCTGCTAGCTCTAGAAGTTGTAAGAGTAAGATGGATGGGGCATGGCAGGTGAATTTATAATTTTTCAAAGGGCCTTGTGCTTAAGGTTAACACAGGCTTTGTGAACAGGCTCCTTGCCCCAGCCTGTGACTGATTTTGCAGAAGGATAAGTGGCAGATTTCTCTGCAGTGTTGAGTTGGTGGGACAGAGTCATGTGTAGGCTTAGAAAGGTCTTGGGGTAACCCTTCTAGAACCTTCTGTCAGCTCCTCTGGAAAACCTTAGGGGTATAAAGCCTGTCCGTCTGTCTCAGAAGGAGGCAGTGTTTTTCTAATCCAAGCTCCCCTTCCTCCCTTCCATCCTCTCCCACCTCTAGGGGTTTACGGCTTCCTGACTTTCGGGACAGAAGTTTCTGCTGACGTCTTGATGTCCTACCCAGGCAACGATGTGGTCATTGTTGTCGCCAGGGTCCTCTTTGCTGTGTCCGTCATAACTGTCTACCCCATCGTGCTCTTCCTGGGGAGGTGAGGCCTGGCTTGCTGGAGGCACAATTCAATACGGCTTACTGACAGGTGTGGTGAGACAGCACGTGCCTGGGACGTGTCACGGGACTCTGTCATCTCCCTCTATAGAGGAGGGAACAGGCGCAGAGAATTTAGGTAGTTTGCCCAAAGTCAGAATGTCATTCAAGCCCCCGCTCCATTGGCTGCCTGCAGGTGGCTTAGTCTCAGAGGGTTGGCAAGGTCCCCTGGGGACTGGACACCTGAGTGTGGAACAGGAACCCTGTTGGGAATGGGGGGACTGAGGACGGAGAGGAGGGACCAGCAGGTGCCGACTGGAGCATCTGGGGACAGGCGCCTGTCTGGTGGTCATGGTCTCCAGGTCGGTGATGCAGGACTTCTGGAGGAGGAGCTGCTGGGGGGCACGGGGGCCCAGGGCCCTGGCTGACCCCTCAGGGCCATGGGTCCGGATGCCACTGACCGTCCTCTGGGTGGCCGTGACACTCGCCACAGCCCTGTTTGTGCCTGACCTCAGTGAGATTGTCGGTGTCATTGGCAGCCTCAGCGCCTTTTTCATCTTCGTCTTCCCGGGTGAGCTGCCCTCTTGCTGGGCTTCCTCCTGCTGCTCTCGCCCATGGTCATGCACGGGGCACTCCTGTTTTGGAGTTTGAGGTTCTAGAAGGAGGGAACCACATGGGTGGGGTGGGGGCCCCAGCAGGTGCCTTGGTTGCTGAGGCAGACACACATGGAGGCTGCATGCACCTTCCCTGCCTGTGACACTCCTCCCTCATAGCGCCTTTTTTATTTTTTTTTTGAGACAGAGTCTCACTTTCTTACCCTCAGTAGAGTGCTGTGGTGTCACAGCTCACAGCAACCTCAAAGTCTTGGCTCAAGTGATTCTCTTGCCTCAGCCTCCCAAGTAGCTGGGACTAGAGGCGCCCATACAACACCCGGCTATTTTCAGAGATGGAGTCTCGCTCCAGCTCAGGCTAGTCTCGAACCTGTGAACTCAGACAGTCCACCCGCCTCAGCCTCCCGAGTGATACCTCATAGCTTTGATGGGCGGATGACGGTTGTACCTTTGTCTTCTCATTGCACAGGAGAGAAGACCCAGGCCCGGAGACCCCCGGGGGCCCAATGATTGTGTAGCAGGGCCTCGAGTCAACTCCGTAGCTTCACTCCCAGCAGCTATTCTTTCATTTTTAAAAATTTGAAATATGTGAAAGTCATGTGTCTCGAAATGCAGAAAGTGCTCTGGGGAAGTCCCCTTCTGGTCCTGTCCCCAGTTTCTGCCATGACGCCTTCTTGAGAGACCTTCCCACTATTAGTGAGCCATGGCATTGGCCCCGACAGGCAGCCATCAAGGCTGAGGCTGGGCGGGCCTCAGAGGCAGGAGGAGCATTGCAGGGACCACTGGTGCAGAACAGAGACCCCAGACCCTCAGGGGCTGGGGTTCAGGCCACATGCACTATAGGTGCCTGGCACATAGTATACTGATAAGCAACACACAGTAGGTCCCATCAGTGCAAGCTTGTGATTCTGCTGTGAGAGGAGCTGTGTCCAGCAGATGTTGAACTTGGGTACCCTTATCCAGACGTCCCTGACATCCCACCCAGTCCTTTATCAAGCAGATGAGAAGCAGATGCCTGGAGGACTTACAGAAAGGATGTGCAGAGGCGCTTGAAGATCTCTTGAACTCACATGGAGCAGTGACAACTTCAACAATAGCCCCAAACAAAGGGGGGAGGTTTGAGGGGCACAGAGAAACTTCCATCAAAGGGACTAATTGGTTTGTGTGGGGCATGAGAAGCAATTCTCGGTGTGAGTTAGGGTTCAGGGTTGTCTCTGATGTGGTAACTTGACAGTTGGGGCTCTGCTGGGCCTGGGGTGGGGGCGAGGTGGCCTCCACTATGTCCCACTCTCTCTCAGTGAGGGGTGCAGTCTCCTGTTGGGGCTGCGGGATCTAAGTTTGGGGCCATGTCCTGGGCAAGCCTTTCTGCTCTGGTTTGGAGTGGAGAGGATTCCCTGGGAGCTTGAGGCAGAGCTGCCAGGCTTTGAATTCCCTCCAAAGTATTTTTAAAGGGGGAGAAAGAAAGGAAACTGGAGCCACAGCTTCTGTTTGCTATGCCCTTCCCGGGCATTGGGCCCTGAGCTCCCCCACCCCATCTCCTAGCAGACCCCAGGTGCCTGGAAGACTGAGGCTCAGAGAGGCCGTGTTATTGCCACACCTTTGGCCAAGTCCTAGATGGGCACTGAGCTGGGACTCCTGCCCTGGTCCTTCTGACTCTATAAAGTCTTACCCAGGCCCCCAGGCTGCCTCTGCAGGGGGGGCAGGGCCAGTGGGGCCACCTGTGGGCAGAGCCTTGCTCACTTCCTGGGTCCCTACAGACCGTTCTCGGCTGTTGCTTTGGGTTGAGTGAGAAAGAGCTGGGGGTGACTCTGTGTCCGCCTTGCAGGTTTGTGTCTCATCTGCGCAATGGGCACCGAGCCCATAGGACCAAGAGCCAAGTAAGTGTCCCCAAGA
The DNA here is from genome assembly GCA_963573935.1 of Arctocebus calabarensis. Taxonomy (NCBI): domain Eukaryota; kingdom Metazoa; phylum Chordata; class Mammalia; order Primates; family Lorisidae; genus Arctocebus; species Arctocebus calabarensis. The sequence goes on from CAUYON010088858.1 coordinate 17,408, forward strand.
TGAGGGTGGACACCTGGGTGTGCCCAGGGCTGGAGTGAGAGTGCCATAGGGATCGGGAGGGCCCATCGTCTGTTGTCGTCGTCCTCCTGCAGATGAGAGGCCTGCAGGTCCCAGGGAGATCATCCAAAGGTCTGGGGGTGTCTGAGCCAGGACAGGAGCCCAGGCCAGGAACCCCTGGTCCTGTGCCAGCCTTCCCTTCTGCTCTGAGGGTCTATGGTTGGAACTTCACGTGGGTGTGGGGTCTTCCTAGCCCCTGTGGAGGCCCCGTGATACAACCTTGGCCTCCCTGCTGCCTGGCTCAGACCCTCGGCAGGATCGGGGTACAGGCTGAGTACCCCAACTAGATACTAGTCAATGTCATGACTGTAGGCCCCTGTTGGGTGGCTCCTCCATCCTCCAGATAAGGGGTGGGGCAGGAGGATAGTAAGGACATGGCTGGACTCGCCCCAGGCCACAGGACCCAAGTCCCCATGTTCACCCGGCTCTATGACATATGTTGCTGGTGAGATGACAGAATTTGGATCATCCTATTTTTTTGGCAAACATTTGTCAGCGTGCCTGTTCATCTGGGCCAGCCTGTGAATCCAGCATGACTGAGACCTTGTCATTTGTCACTGAGCAGCTCTGTCTGACCCCACTGGAAAGGAGAATGCACACAGAGTGGTGTGCCATGTCTCACTGGGTCCTCAGAGAAGCCGAGAGTCTGTGTCATTGTCATTCCCATGCCACAGATGTGAGCACTGAGGCTGGAAAGGTTAAAAAATGCTGTCTTAGTTCTCTAGGGCCACTGTCACAAGTCACCGCACACTGAGGGCGTTTAAAGCAACTTCTGGAGGCCAGAGTCTGGAGTTAAAATGTCAGCAGGGCTAAGGTCTCTGAAGGCTTTTCTACCTCCTGGTGGCTCCAGGTGGTCTTTGGCTTGTGGCTGCATCGCTGTAGTCTCTGCGTCCGTCTTCATTGGCTTCACCCTGTGTCTCCCATCTCCCTCTTCCTTCTTTTATGAGCATGTCTGCCCCTGGACATAGGACCTGCCCTAAGTCCAGGACGATCATCACACTGAAACATCTTTCACTTCATTACATCTGCAAAGGTCCAGTCTCCCAATAAGCTCACACTCCCAGGTTCTGCGTGAATTTCGGGGGCCACCATTCAGCCCACTGTAGATGCCCTTAAGTGACAGCAGCCATGCTCGGGTGGCAGCGGTAGGCCTGTGCCCGTGTAGTCCCCATTCTCTGGCCCCACGGAGTCTGAACTTGCTTATTCCAAAGGTGCAGGATTGGTATGATTCCCTTCTGGATCGAGAGCTGTTTTTCTGGATGTCTTTAAGCCTGAGTTGGGCTGAGAAATAGCCCCCCAAGTGGCTGGCAACCCCCTAAGTGGCTCATTCCCTGGAGCCCTCTTCCGGGTCTTACTGCTTTTGTTTTGTCCCTTGATCTGGTTTTTACTGATGGGCTCCCAGCGGCTTTTACTGATGAGCTTTCAAGATGTTTTTCTTTCTAAAGCTGTTTGAGTTCCCCAGCCCAGTGGTGCGCTGGCCTGTTGCTCTCCTTCAGATGAATGGATGTTGAGGGCTCTGAGCAGACTGAGAAGCTGCTCCTCCCATGACAACCGATCCTCTGGCTTTTGTTAATGCAGACAGAAATACCTTTAGCAGCCCTGCCATTTTGCCAGAATCTTACTGCTCTCACCTTGTCTGGACCGTCTCTGGTTACATCAGGAAGCTCACAAATGTGGCCCTGGTGGCTGCCAGTCCTGGTCACCTTTACCTCCTCCGTCCTCGTCCCCCAGCTGCTTCTGTCCCTGTGGTGTGTGACCTAGAGCTTCCGTCCACTCCCTCACTTCAGGGAGGTTTCATCAGACATGAAAGATCAGGAAGGCGGGGACTTTGAAGCTAGTGTCTCCCTCCCCCTGATTCTTCTTTGATACAATTTTGGGGAGGAATGAGGTTATAGAATGACAGGCAGAGAGATAGGGTTTTTAAAAACCACCTGGAGGGCAGCACCTGTGGCTCATTGAGTAGGGCGCCCACCCCATATACCAAGGGGTGGCAGGTTCAAACCCAG
>CAUYON010088859.1:0-25844 GCA_963573935.1 Arctocebus calabarensis
TGAGTGAGTTTACTTTGGTGGTGGAGGATTGTGTTGTTCATTATGGAGGATGGGACTGAGAATATCCTGGAGAGCTGGTTTAGTTATGGCAAATTTCTTCAACATGTGAATGTCATTAAAGTATTTAATTTCTCCATCATAAATGAAACTCAGTGTAAACTCAGGATATAGGATCCTGGGTTGAAAGTTATTACTTTTTTATGTGTGTGACAGTCTCATTGTGTCACCATTGGTAGAGTGCTGTGGCATCACACCTCACAGCAACCTCAAACTCTTTGGGCTTAAGCGATTCTCCTGCCTCAGCCTCCTAAGTAGAAGGGACTATAGGTGCCCGTCACAATACCCGGCTGTTTTTTGACTGTAGTTGTCATTGCTGCTTAGGAGGCCCGGGCTGGGCTCAAACTTGCCACCTCTGGTGTATGTGGCTGACGCTCTAGCTGCTTGAGCTACAGGCACTGAGCCTTGAAAGTTATATTGTTTTAGGAGATTAAAGGTCGATGACCACCCTCTTCTAGCTTGAAAGGTGTCAGCAGAGAGATTTGCAGTCATTCTAATATTCTTCCCCTTGTAGGTTATGGTTTTCTTACGTATGGCTGCTTGCAGAATTTTCTCCTTCATATTAACTTTGGCAAAGTTAATTATAATGTGTCTGGGAGATGCCTTATTTGGGTTGAATCATGCTGGGGTTCTGAAACTGTCTGCTATCTGAATTTCAGAATCTTTTGCCATATTTGGGAAGTTCTCCATGATTATCTCTTGGAGTGGAGCATCTGGGACTTTCAAAGCAACCTCGTTGCCTTCAGGAATTCCTATGAGGCTATTAGTTTTCTTTGAAATGTCCCAGAACTCTCTGAGAGAATGATCTGTTTTTGCTCTTCACTTCTCTTCCTCTTTGAGTGTTTGAAAGTGTTCAGAAGCTTTGTCTTCAATGTCAGAAATCCTTTCTTCTGCCTACTTCATTCTGTTACTGAGTGATTCTATTATTTATATTTCTCAGATCTTTGAGGGCTGCAAGTTCTTGCCTCAATGTGTCAAAATCTTTGGTAATTTTGTCTTTGAATTCATTGAATTCTTGAGATAACTTTCAAGGAAATGATCCTTGAATTTCTAAATCCACCTTTACCTCCATTCTGTTAATCTTATTTGCAGTCCAAATTCTGAATTCGATTTCTGACATCTCAGCCATTCGTTTATGAATGGAATCTTCTGGTGTGTCTGCCTTGTTGTTCCTTGGGGGAGTTGATCTACTCTGATTATTCATGTTGCCAGAGTTTTTCTGCTGATTCCACCCCATGATTATTTTTCACCATTTGGCTAGATGAGCAGATAAGGTGAAATTGGATTGGGGGCTCCTAGAGTAGTGATTAACCAACCCTTTGCCCAAGAGCTGGGACTAGTGACTGCAGGTTTTCCCCTACAGCTTTGCAAAGAACCCGTATAGTACTGCAGCCTGAGACACTGGGGACCCGCTTGGTATGGTGGGGCTAAGTGACTCTGTCTTGTTTTCAGCTGGTCTCTGTCCAATTCTAGTGAATCAGAAACTCTGGGTTGAAGTCTCAGCTATTGTTTATTTCCTTGAGGTTGCAGCTCGCCTCAGCAGGGGTGATGTATGCTCTTCAGTCTTCTTTCTTGGCTCAGCTCCAGACCATAGAAGTTGCTAAACTTCTGTCCTTTAACTCTCCTTCTGGATGGGAGCCTCTGTGTAAACCTGGCTCAAGTCGGCTATCTTGCCTCTTCCCCCATATTTTTAATTTTAATTGCCATTTGCAATGTGAATTCCATGTTTGTATTGTTTTAACCATTTTTACAGTCTGTTTGCTCCCCGCCCCCCAAATTGTAGAAGCTCTTTATATATTCTGGATATTTATCCTTTGCTATACTCTATATTTGTTTTGTCTGTGTCATTTCTCTTTTAACTTTTTTTATGGTATCTTTTGCCATACAGAAGTTTTTTAAGTAGTTAATTATGATGGAATTCAAATTTAATATTGGATAAAGATCATATATGACTTTGTAGAATTAGCATTATAATTATTATGCTAGATTTTAACTTTCAAGTAAAGCTTGATAAATTGATTACAGTTTCATTTCATTTACTTGCCATCACTTGGATACCGATTTTAAAAAATCATCCTAAGTGAAAGAGGCTTCCTTTTTTTCCTAATTTTATTTTTTTGAGATAGAGTCTCACTCTGTTGCCCAGGCTAGAGTGCCATGGCATCAGCTTAGCTCATAGTAACCTCAGACTCCTGGGCTTAAGTGATCCTCTTGCCTCAGCCTCTCAAGGAACTGGGACTACAGGCTCCTGCCATAATGCCTGGAGTATTTTTCTATTTTTAGTAGAGACTGTGTCTTGCTCGGCCTGGTTTTGAACTCCTGAGCTCAAGCAATTCTCCTGCTTCAGAATGCTGAGATTACAGGCATGAACCACTATGCCTACACTGTTCCTAATTTTAAATTATAAAGACAGTTATTATATAGCAGGATTATGTGAGGGGATATTGAAATGATGGTACTTTCTAAAGGGCAGTAGCTTCTATTTGTATAGATTTTATTTATTTAATTATTATTTATATTATTTTATTTATTTAATTTTTTTGAGACAGAGTCTTACTTTGTCGCCCTTGGCAGAATACTGTGGCATCATAGCTCACAACAACCTTCAACTCCTGGGCTCAAGTGTTCCTCTTGCTTCAGCCTCCCCAGCAGCTGGGACTACAGATGTCTACCACAATACCCAACTATTTTTAGAGACAGGGTCTTGCTCTTGCTTAGGCTGGTCTCGAACTCCTGACCTTAGGCAATCCACCTGCCTTGTTTTCCCAAAGTTTTAGGATTATAGGTGTCAGCCACTGCAACTGGCTATGTGTAGTTTTTTTAAAGTAATTTTTCCCACAGAGTTGATTTCATATAGAACTGATACTTTTTTTTTGAGACAAAGTCTCACTATGTCACCCTGGCACCTTGGGTAGAGTGCTGTGATATCACAGCTCACAGCAACCTCCAACTCTTGGGCTTACGTGATTCTTTTGCCTCAGCCTCCCAAGGAGCTGAGACTATAGGTGCCTGCCACAATGCCTGGCTATTTTTTTGTGGCAACTGTTTAGCTGGTCTGGGCTGGGTTCAAACCCGCCACCTTGGTGTATGTGGCTAGGGCCGTAACCACTGTGCTACGGCTCCTGAGCCAGAGCCAGAACTGACTCATTTTTTTGAAACTTGAAAGCTTAGAAAATCTTGTATCGCATTGGGCTGAGGGTTCTTTTCTGATGTTTTAATGAGCACATAGTTATGCTACTTAAATGAGATTCTGAACATACACAAATAGAATTAGAGATAGAGTATCTCTTCAACAATTTTGGGCATATTTTCTTTGACGTCACTCTGGAAAGAATTATGTCCTAAATAAGTGATTAATAAACTTTCCTGTAATGTTTAATCCCTCTTGAAACAATTAAACACTAAAAATGAGGATAGGCACCTGTAGCTCAGTGGTTAGGGTGTTGGCCTCATGCTGTAGGGCTGGTGGGTTTGAACCCAGCCTGAGCCTGCTAAACTAGCTAGGCGTTGTGGCGCATGCCTCTAGTTCCAGCTACTAGGGAGGCTGAGGCAAGAGAATTGCTTGAGCCCAAGAGTTTGAGGTTGCTATGAGCCATGATGCCACGGTACTCTAACAAGGGTGACAGACTGAGATTCTGTCTCAATTAAAGAAAAAAAAAAACTAAACTAAAAATGAAAATGTTCATTTTGACCAAGTAAGGTTTACCCCAAGATTGCAAGGGATTTAGCAATAGAAAATATGTTAAGTACAGTTGACCCATGAACAATATGTGTTTGAATTGCACTAGTCCACTTAGAAGTGGATTTTCATTGACCCCTGCCACCCCAAAACAGCAAGACCAATTTCTCCTCTCCTCTCCTCCTCAGCCACCTATTCAGCATGAAGATGAGGATGAAGACATTTATGATGATCCACTCCACTTAATGAATAGTAAATATATTTTCTCTTATGATTTTCTTAATATTTTCTGTAGCTTACTTCATTATAAGAATACTGTATATAATACATATAACATACAAAATGGTGTTACTCGACTCTTTATCTTATCGGTAACGCTTCCAGTCAACAGTAAGCTATTGGTGGTTAAGTTTTTGGGGGTCAGAAGTTCCATGCAGATTTTCTACACTCGAGGGGTCCAGTGCCTATAACCCCCATATTGTTCAAGGGTCAACTGTAATAACCATAATAACAGAATAAAATAGAGAAAGCATATGTTTATCATAGTTGATGCAGAAACAAATTTTAATACCTACTTAAGTTTAAAAAATGCTTAGCAAATTAAGCTTAGAAGAAACCTCCTTTCTTAACTTGAAAATGTATTATCAACTAAAATCTTACAAGCAGAATCTCATTTAATGATCAATTAGTATAGAAGCATTTGCTTTAAGAGCAGAAAGTTCAGTGTTTCTGCTTTTATTCATCATTGTATTGGAGGTCTCAGGTAGTACTCATAAGGCAAGAAAATACATATGTAAGGATTAAAAGAGAAGAAATAAAATTCGAAATGACATAACATAGGGTTAAGGACAATATACTAGTATGATGACCACATTTGAAAAAGACCAAAATTGTCGCAGCACCTGTGGCTCAAGTGGCTAAGGCGGGTTCAAATCCAGCCCGGGCCCACCAAAAAACAATGACGGCTGCAACCAAAAAATAGCCGGGCGTTCTGGCGGGCGCCTGTAGTCTACTTGGGAGGTGGAGGCAGGAGACTCGCTTGAGCCTGGGAGTTGGAGTTTGCTGTGAGCTGTGATGCCACAGCACTCTACCCAGGGTGACAGCTTGAGGCTCTGTCTCAAAAAAAAAAGAAAGAAAAAGACCAAAAGAGGCTGGGCGCAGTGGCTTACACCTGTAATCCTAGCACTCTGGGAGGCTGAGGTGGGTGGATTACTTGAGCTCACAGGTTTGAGACCAGCCTGAGCAAAAAGCAAGACATCCATCTCTACTAAAAATAGAAAAACTGAGGCAAGAGGCTCACTTGAGACCAAGAATTGGAGGTTGCTGTGAGCTATGATACCATGACATTCTATCCAGGGCGACAGGTTGAGACTTTGTCTAAAAAAAAAAAAAAAAGAAAAGTGGCCGGGCATTGTAGTGCGCACCTATAGTTCCAGCTACTTGGGAGGCGGAGGCAGGAGACTCGCTTGAGCCCAGGAGTTGGAGGTTGCTGTGAGCTGTGATGCCACTGCACTCTACCCCGGGCGATAGCTTGAGGCTCTACCTAAAAAAAAAAGACCATGGCTCCATGTCCGTCTCTCAGTGGTTAGGGTGCCAGCCATGTATACCAGGGCTGGTAGATTCGAACCTGGCCTGGCTGGGCCTGCTAAACAAACAACAACAACAATAAAAATAGCCAGCCATCATGACGGGTGCCTGTAGTCCCAGCTACTAGGGAGGCTGAGGCAAGAGAATTGCTTAAGTCCAAGAGTTAGAGGTTGCTGTGAGCTATGACGTCACTGCACCTCACAGAGGGTGACAAAGTGAAGCTCTGCTTCAAAAAAAGAAAAAAAAAAGACCAAAAGAAACTAACAAGGTAGTTATCATGATCTAATTTTTTTTGAGACAAGGTTTGCCTATGTTGCCTAGACTGGAGTGCAGTGGCTTTCCACAGGCCTGATTATAAAGCGCTCTTACCTTCAGCTCCCAGCCTCAGCATCCTCCTGCCTTAGCCTCCTAAGTAGATGGGACTATAGCCATGTGCCACTACTCTCGGTTTTGATCTAATTTTTAATTTAAATGTGATAAATATATTTCTGCTACTGTATTTGGCATTTTGAAATTTTTATTTTAATAAACCATCAAAGTAGTTGGCCTGATTTGGGGAATAAAGCATCTGTGAGATCTGTGTCTAGGAGGGTGGTCATTTTTAATGTCAGACAAAGTTGCAATAATTTCTAGTTACTTTATTTATTTAGAGACATATTCTCAAGCTGTCACCCTGAGTAGAGTGCCATGGCTTCACAGCTCACAGCAACCTCAAATTCTTGGGCTTAAGTGATTCTCTTGCCTCAGTCTCCCAAGTAGCCGGGACTACAGGCACCCGCCACAAGCCTGCCTATTTTCTTTTTGTTATTGCAGTTGTCATTGTTGTTTTAGTTGGCCCAAGCCATGTTTGAACCCACCAGCCTCAGTGTATGTGGCCGGTGCTCTACCCACTGAGTTATGGGTATCTCTCAATTTCTAGTTGCTTCAGAATGTCATCACACTTCCTTCTCAAGAAAACCTTTACATGCTAGTATTTAGCAGTAATTGGTTGACTTACAGTTATTTCTCAGTTGATTTGGAGAGAAATTATCCAAATTGCCTGTAGATAATTCATTCATTCATTCTGCTGCCTGCTTTGTAAAAATTAGGCCCTGCATGTGGTATTGGGGCTACAAGGATGGCTTTATAGGAAAATAAATTAGATATTTTCTGTCCTTGTGGAGATCATAGATAGCCGTTGTGACACAAATTGTGTAAACACTGTTTCAGTGGTATAATGGATGATGCTTCATTGGTATATTATGTTATGTGCTATAAAAGGAATGTTTATCAAATATATTATGGGAGAATAGAGAGTTAATTGGGCCTATTTGGGGCCAGTCTATGAATGCACCAGTGTCTGCTCATGTGTTAGTATTAATTATAGAGGCTTTGTAGTTTGTTTCAGTATCTGTTAGTCTAGGTTCCCACTACCTCCCCCAGCTTTTCCTTTTCTGGGTTTTCCTAGCTGCCATTTTCTGATATTTTTATATGAACTTAGGCATTTCTGTTTTCTTAGCTTCAGAAAAAGATTTCTGACATTTTAATTGGGATTTTGTTAAATTCATAAATTAACAAATTAACACAGGGATAATGTTTTCATGATGCCAAATGAGACATTTTAATCAAAATCTGAGGGATTTAATTTGTTGCTCACATTTCATTGTGATTTGCGAATGTTTGTAATATTTCTATTTTTATGTAACTTTCTGATTTGGGGGGGTAGGTCCTGATATACACATAGATCATAGAAATTGATTATATATGTGCTTAATATTCCATTGTCAGGGCATATGTATATAATTTATGTCAGAACACATGCCATTTAAAAAATATGACATTTGTATACTCTTTTACCTATGTCCACACCTTTGCTTTATTTATAATTCTAGAATTAAATATAATAAATGTTCACTGCCAGTTATTGTGCTGTACTTGCCTTAGTTATTTCTTCCTTGGATGAAACTCAAGGAAGTGCACCTCTTAAGAAGAGTTATTGCACATGCATAACTGTTTTTCAGTAGTCTGGATACATGAAGGATTGCTTCGCCAGATGTAAAACCTTTGGCTTGCACTTACTTTCCTTGACTTTCTTGAAAACACTTCTTAACGGTTACCTTGTCATTTGTGGTATTCCTGAAGTTTGATACCAGCCTGTTTTCTTTCTTTCTTTTTTTTTCTCTCTGAATTAACCACTGGTATTTTCTTTAATATAAACTATTTTAAATATAAACTTTACCCCTGAATATCTTCAGATTCAGTCTATAATTTGAAATAAAGTCAGGTAGACATTGGCCCAATCGAATAATGGCATGTGAAGGAGGCACAGTCCTGTCCGGTCCAAAGCGTTTCAGTAGCACCGTGAAGCCTTGCTGTGCATCAATATGAAAATATTTTCCAATGTGTTCAGTTTTGAAATACTCTCTCCAAAGGGATGCCAAAACAGGTATTAAATAAAGGTGGTTTCCAAACTTTCTGTTAGGGGTGGTGCCTGTGGCTCAAAGGAGTAGGGCGCCGGTCCCATATGCCAGAGGTGGGGGGTTCAAACACAGCCCCGGCCAAAAACTGCAAAAACAAACAAACAAAAAAACTTTTCTGTTAGACTATGATTTGAGAGAGATGAATGGAAGTGGCTATCAACAGTCATAGAAGTGGAGATGTTTGTGGTAATTCGAGAAAGTATAAACAAACTCCAACAAACTAATTTTTCCCTGAAACCATTGGGATACAATTGGTATATTTGTGGTATATATATATATATATATAAAATTTGTATCACATATGGCATAAAATTGTATATTACTATTACTTTCAAAGGTTACTCTGCTTTTACTAAAATGCAACAAACATTTACTAAGCACCTGCTATGTTACTTTTCCCTGACAGGCCCCCAGCCATAGGTGATATTCCCTCTTCCTTGTGGATGTGAGAAGCTGTTTATACATCTGAGGGGAGTTTGCTTGTGGAGCAGCTTGGAAAGTTCTCATTAACTCCTTATCGGTTGGTTGGTTGTAGAAAGCATCTCAGAAAGTACACACATCAGATACATCAATCCCTGATCTGTCAGAGTATTTCTTCTTGGAAGTCACTTTTAAGATTCATTTTCTTAAGGGGTAATATCTTGCTCATTCAGTGGAAACTTTGGGGGTATAAAAACGGAACAAGAGTTTCAAACAGTTCTGTAGAAACCGCACTCTGGTCCCTGGACTTTGTTGTCCTTCGTGGTTGAATGTGTCACCTTGTTTGCAGTCTTCATGACTGAGGTTGTCTTAAAACAAAAATGGCAGGAAAGCTTTCCTGTGCCTTGGATAGGAGACAAATTTGCTTTTGTAGAATTTGTGGCTGAGGAAAGCAGACAGGGCCTGGTTGAAGAAGACATATGTTACCACTAGCCACCAAGTTAAGTTGTGGAACCCAAAGGTGGCAGCCATGGAAATGTAGATCATCAGCTCTGCGAAGTAGTTAGGGGAGGAAACGTATTCAAACCAGTCTCCAAAAGGGATCCTATGGTCACAGTGAATGACCACTCCTGAAATGGAAAAAGAGGAAAGTTTTACCACTCCACTCCCAAATCTCTTATAGAAACTATTAGAAAAAGTGTCACATGCCTGTGTGCAGACCACCATCCAGGTACAATTCCACTGCTGACTTCTACTGCGTGTTAAAAGGTCACATACTTAGGTTACAATGCCAACTGTTTATAAGAACAAAAGGAAAGCCAGTTTTTCCTGTGGGACTCTAAGCTAATAAGAGCTCAGGTTCCAGAGTCAGGATGTGTGGGTTTGAATCTTGGCTCCTCTATTTACTAGCTGTGTCTCGGTCCCCTTCTGTAAAATGAGGATTAGACCACACACATTTCAAGTGGGTAATGTAAAGCTATATGGAAAGCACGTAGAACAGGGCTGGGTGCAAAATAAGTAAATATTAAATAATATGATTCCATTTTCAATATTTCAAAAAGCCTAATGGAAACTGTACCTGTGTAAGTCAACACAAGCTAACTAAAAGGTCGAGTTTTTTGCTTTGGCTGGAATAACACCAATTTGGAGGTAACGCATGTACCAGATTTTACACACTGATCAGCGTGATACAGTCCCCAATATGTGGGCACAGCACAGAATGATAGGACGTCAGGGCTGCCTGGGGCCAGAGAGATCACTCAGTGTAAGACTCTCATTTTATGGATTGTCTTCTCAGAAATGAACATTATTATAAACTAGTCAACTAACTAGGACATGAAGAATTCAGGAACATTAAGAACTAACTTGTAAGGGTAAAATCGACATGCAGCGGCTCTAGATCTCACCTGCTTTATTTTTCCTGAGATTGCTGAGAATGACATGGCATTTATACTGATGGGCAGAAGACCAGATGAACATCAACATTCCAAGGATATGGAACCACCGTGCTTGCGTCAGTAGATTTTTCCCTATTATATAAACTTTGGAAATAAGAATTAATTAGCCTCAATTCTGAAAAGTTTCAGAGGCTCAGGGAATTAAAAAATTATTCTGTTAGTAGAAACCCAATTATCTACTTATTCTGTTTCTCTGGACTATGAAAGCATCCTGATGAAATTTCCCAAGTAGTTGGCCAGGCAGGGTGGCTCATGCCTGTATTCCTAGCACTTGGGGAGGCCGAGGCATGTGGATTGCCTGAGCTCAGAAATTCGAGAACAGCCTGAGCAAGAGTGAGACCCCATATCTATCTAAGACACCTCTGTGGGCTCCAATCTTCCCAACTGTAATAGAAAAACAGAAAAACTAGCTATAGTGGTGGGCGCCTGTATTCACAGCTACTTGGGAAGCTGAAGCAAGAGGATCACTTGAGCCCAGGAGTTTGAGGTTGCTGTGAGCTATGACACCACTGCATTGTACCCAATGCACAAAGTGAGAGACTCTGTCTCAAAGAAAAGAAAGAAAAAAAAAGAGATTTCTTCAGTACAGAGGGAGGACACTGTCGCTCTGGACGTGCCTCAGCGGCCCTGACAGACTCACGCTGATGGGCAGACGGGCTCTGCTCCTTCTCCGAATGTTTCGGCACAAAGCTCAGCTCCGTCTCTGCTTTGACCTGCTCCTGTGTGGCAAGGCTGCTTTGTGTTTCTACAGCTAAGCATCACTTTCTTTCTCGTGAGTAACTGTCAGGAAATAGTTGCTAAAGAGATTCGTCCCCAAGCTAAGCTGCCATCCGGAGACACTGCTGGGAAGACCCTGGGTGCAGAACGGCAGCTTGACTGGCTCTGGGCAAAAAGGAAAGTCGTCAAAGGTAAAGGCCAGGAAGGCGGCTTTGCAGAAAGAGGAGAAACTGAGGTTGCAAGATGAACTACAAACACTGCGTCTGGTCAGAGATACTCTAGTCAGAGATTTAGTCTAAGGAGCAGAAGCACTCAGAATAACATCTTCCTCTTCCTTCTCCAGCTACGAGGGAGAAGGGAAGAATGACCCCCGAGGAAGGACCTGAAGAGCAAACTGCTGGCATTAAAAAGCCCCTTCAGGGTCAGGAAGGAGCAGTCAGCCTGGCCGGAGCACTGTCTGAAGATGCAAGTTGTCCTGGAGACCAGAGAGAACCCCCCAAAGGTGGTCCGTGTAAGACAACCCCTAAAAAAGTGATCCGAGTAAGAGAACCACTAAAAAGGTGATCGGAGTAAGTGAACCATGGTCACATGATTCCACACGGGTGCCCAGAAGCCAGAAGCTGCTGGTGACGGCCACTGACCAATGAGAATTCCCTGAGGTTTGCCTGTGGCAACTGCTTTTAAAAACTTGCTCTGAATAAACAATCTACTACAGTCTTTTAATGTTTACAAGTATAGGCATTTAACTATAAGGTTCTCTTTTTCTAGGTTAAAAATAAACAAAATATGAAAAACACTATTTTAAATAAAATATGAAAAATACTATTTTAAATATGATGGGCTTCAGCTGGGCATGGTGGCCACGCCTGTAATCCCAGTACTCTGAGAGGCTGAGGCAAGTATATTGCTTTAGCTCACAAGTTTAAGACCAGCCTGAGCAAGAGCCAGACCCCGTCTCTACTAAAAAATAGAAAACTAGTTGGGTGTTGTGGTGGGCACTTGTGGTCCCAGTTACTTGGGAGGCTGAGGCAGGAGGATCGTGTCAACCAGAGAGACTGAGGTTGCTGTGAGCTAGGATGACACCATGGCACTGTACCCAAGGCAACAGATTGAGACTCTGTCTCAATAAAATAAAATAAAAGTAAAGTAAATGAAAAAAATATGATGGACTTCAAGAGTAAGTCACCATAAAATCAATCATTAAAATGAGTGTCTAGAAGTTTAAATCACTGCCAAGCCCCTTACTCTAAGTGCAAAGAAAGTACCAATGAGGGAGAAAAGGGGATCCATAGGGTAAGGCCGGAATTACAATGCAGAAAAGGAAAAGTAGGTGGAAGGCTTGTGTTTCCTGGGGTCCAGCCTGTGTAGCATTTCGTATCCTTCCCTCATCAGACACTTACTGGGTCTCCCTGAGCCCGACTGCTGTGGGCCTGAAGGACAAGGCAGTGAAGAGCCGCGGTGAGGCCCGCTTCTCCTGGAACCCAGGCTCCAGCTTGCAGACATTCTTTGTTTCACTTTCACCAGAGCCCTGTGAATTCATTATGTGTCTCTAATTGCTGACATAGACTCTGCCGCTGTTCAAAAAGTTCCCAAGAGCCAGACAAAGGCCCATTGACCCCCAGCCCATGTTATTTCTGTCAGGCTGTGGCTGGCACGAGCTTCAGAGTGCCTCTCTCACTGAGTTATTTACACCAGCTCTCCCTATATGGTCCCACACAACCCCTCTGAGGACAAGGATTTGAAACAGAAACCAACTTCAGAAAGGAATGTTTAGAAAGCTATTTTTGTAGGCCTGGGGGAAAGCAGCAGTTGGGACATAACCGGCAGAGAAGGTTCCAGAGGAGATGTGTGATGCCGACAGAAACTCCTACGCTGAGCGCTCCCGGGTGACCAGAGGGTTTGGGAAGTCCTTTTGGGTGGAAAACACAGTACCATGCTCCTGCTGAGCACACGAAGGCCACCGCCGAGGTCGGGGAGGTGAAACCTGACTACGTTCAGAGGCATTAGGTGGGGAGATGCTTGCTGAGTGGCTGGAATCAATAAATAATTCATGAATTGAGAAAGATCATCAGGAAGGCCTATTCTAAAATCATTCCTCCACTCACAGAGGCTTTTTAGGTAGTACAATAACAACACAGAGAAGACTTTTGGGAGGCGTTAAGGATACTGAAATCAAACCCAAGGAGTTTGAGTGCTGGAAATTTCTAGAGCTCTATTTTCAAGGATGAACAGGACATCTTTAGGAAACAAGGAACCTTGGGTCTAGAGAAAACAGTCATAAAAGATCTGTAGTGTCTGGGCTGATAGAAACCAAGGCTCCAAGGTCAAGTTAACCTCAGTACTAAAAACTCATTCCAATCACCCCAAAGGACTTGAATTATTTATAATGAACATGAATTGTTTTCACAAAAAGGACTGTCAAATTTATTAGACAGAGCCCTGTCTGTAACCTGCAAAACAAAAGAACCCACTTTATCTCTTCCTTATAAAGAAGGTCATGGATTTTTTTGTTTGTTTGTTTTTGTTTTTTGAGATAGAGTCTCACTCCGATGCCCTGGGTAGAGTGCCTTCAGAGCTCACAGCAACCTCAAACTCTTGGGTTCAAGTGATCTTCCTGACTCAGCCTCCCACCTAGCTGGGAGCCCACCACAACGTCCTGTTAATTTTTTCATTTTAGTAGAGATGGGGTCTTGCTCTTGCTCAGGCTGGTCTCAAACTCCTAAGCTCAGATGATCCCCCTGTCTCAGCCACCCAGAGTGCTGGGATTACAGGTATGAAACACTGTGTCTGGCCAAGGTCATGGTTTTGCTTCCCTCTTTCTGGGTGGTGAGAGCTACTCTGATTGATCACAGCACTTTGTCCCTGCCTATTGGGCAGCCTTACTTGAAGAAAAGCTTTGTTAGTAACAGTAAGATCAGATCACAGAACTAAGAGGCAGCAATATTGCTCCCTGCCCCCTGTGCAAACCACAGAGCACCCCTCCATCTCTCCCTTTGTATGACTCGACCCTGCACCACAACTTCCCCTCCCCTCCACATGCACCTCTGGGCAACTCCCTTTGCTGACCGCTCCTCCTGCTCTTGGTACTCCCAGCTTCCTGCCCAGTGAATGGCCTCTCTTTGGCTCTTCAGAGACTGACTAGCCCCACCTGGGTTCACTGACTTTCATCCCTTCAGAAAACCCGACCCACCATTTCTTTATCCTGAAACTAAGCCTCCTGAAAATTTGGCAGTGTACGGTCTTTACCGAAGGCATTATTGCTTATTTTGGTGTCTTTAAGGTTTTAGCAGTCATGGAAAATATATGCAATATATTTCATTCTTGAAATCTGGCCCAGGAGTCTAAACTACTCAAAGGCAAAATGGACCAGACCTGTCTCTTGCTCTTGAACTTGCTTTTGAACTTGAGTACCTCACTGCCTATTGGCAGAGCTCCCGGCCTGGCGGGTCCCACTCACCGTTCCTGTCATCCATCGGCACTTGGCTCAGCACGGTCAGGCCGACAAGGATGTAGTAGACCATTCCGAAGCAGTACTGCACCACGTGGATCATGGTGTTGGAGAAGACGCTGATGTAGAAGCACTCCAGGAGTCTGCGGAAGCTGTGCAGCCACAGGAACATGAGGACCAAGAATGAGGACAGCACTGGCTCACCCCCTGCATGCAGAAGGCAACCGTTTAGCATCTCTCCTGGAGGATTAATCCAAAGTTTGGTTTTGCTCTACTGTCAAACAGAGTAGTAAATAAGATTAGAGCTAGGAAGGGGTCCATCCCCTAGAAGTCATCCATCTTCTTTTTTTAACAATGAAGAAATGGGTCAAATGAAGTCAAGGAGTTTGTTTCAAAGTTACAGAATAAGTTAGTGACAGCTTGGGACAAACATTGACTCTGGATCTGCTTCAGCAGGTGACAGCTCTGCAGGAGGGGTGGACACCACTGTGAAGGGGCTCAAGTCTCTGGTTCCTGGCACCAAAAGCCAGCTGCAGATGGTCAGAGTTCCTGACGGGCTCTGGGCGAGCCAACTGCTGTGACCCCAGGATTGCAGGTGCCCACAGAAGCAGAAACAGAGACGGGAACAGAAACCGCGTTGTGCATTTCCTTTATACATTTAGGGGGACGGTGATCCCTGACACCCACCTTCTTCCTGCCTCTCACCTCTCTGCCTCCAAAGACATCCAAAGAAAAGTTGGTTTAACAAAAACATAAAACCTAGTTTTTCTTTCTTTCTTTTTTTTTTTTTGAGACAGAGTCTCAAGCTGTTGCTCTGGGTATAGTTCCGTGGTATTACAGCTCATAGCAACCTCAAACTCTTGGGCTTAAGCGATTCTCTTGCCTCAGCCTCCCAAATAGCTGGGACTACAGGCCCCCACCACCGCACCTGGCTATTTATTTGGTTGTCCTTGTCATTGTTGTATGGCAGGCCCGGGCTGGATTTGAACCCACCAGCTCTGGTGTATGTGGCTGGCACTCTAGCCAGTGAGCTACAGGTGCTGAGTCTAGTTTTTATTTTTCAACAATGAGTCACATGTGCACGCCCCCACCCCATAAAGATACAGCATGGTTAAGTTTTACAAACTAAACTAACTCACCCCACCCATACACGAGCACTCAGATCAAGAAATGACATGACCGGTGACCATGACCACTGCCCCTCCCAGGCAGTGCCCCCATGTCCCAAGGGCAACAATCTCTCTTATGACTTCTACCAAAAGATGAGGGTCTGGCCGGTGGCTCACACCTATAACCTTAGCACTTTGGGGAGGTGAGGCAGGTGGATTGCTTGAGACCAGGAGTTGGAGACCAGCCTGAGCAAGACTGAGACTCTTCTTATCTCTACTAAAAAAAAAAAATTAGCTGGCATTGTGATGGGTGCCTATAATCCTAGATATTTGGGAGGCGGGGGTAAGAGGATGAATTGGGCCCAGGAGTTTGAGGTTGCTATGAACAATGATGGTGCCACTGCACGTTAGCCTGGGCAACAGAGTCAGACTCTGACCCTAAACAAAACAAAAACAAAACAAACAGATGAGGCGGGTCACGGTGGTTCATGCCTATAATCCTAGAACTCTGAGAGGCTGAGGTAGAGGATCCCTTGAGCTGAGGAGTTCCAGACCACCCAGAGCAAGAGCAAGACCATCTCTCTACTGAAAGAAAAAAAAAGAAAAATTAGCCAGGTATTGTGTCAGGTGCCTGTAATCCCAGCCACGTAGGAGGCTGAGGTAGGAGCATCACTTGAGCCAAGGAGTTTGAGGTTGCTATGAGCTGGCACACTAGCCTGGGCAACAGAATGAGATTCTGTCTCAAAAACTAAAACAAACCAAACCCCCCCACAAAACAAAGAACAGACGAGCTTTGACTGTTTATGAATTTTAAATAAAGCAAAACTTAGTTTTAACTCTTTAGGAATAGGTTAAAGCAAACAGCCAAATGAAACCCTTATAACTAACTCTCCGAATGTCAAAACTCCAGCCAGTCCCACAGTAAACGGACGAGGAGATATGAGTTGTAGTGAGTGAAGTGGGACCCATGGACACAACTGCCCGCCCAGACGGTGCACGTGGGCTTTCTCTCTCAGTGTCTTTTGCAACCAGCTCCTCTGCTTACACAGAAAAGGACTGTTCCTCGGGAACCAGGGGTTTGGCTGCTGGAACAAAGGACAGAGACAGGACCAGAACAATTTGTCTCTGATTCTGCTTCTTGTCCTCCGCCTGACCTTAATTGAGGTCACATCATGGTTTTATTGTTTAATTCTTTCCCCCCCCCAAAACATAGCATTTATTACAGTCTACTCTAAATCAGATACATCTTTCTATGTAAATATTTTTAAAGCTATTTTAAAGTTTGGTCCCCTAAATGAGCATCATGAGCAATATTAATAAAATTGTTCAAGAAATTTTCCCTTGAAAAAACTTTATTACCGTCTTTGAAAAACAACACATCTACTTTAAGAAATGCTGAAATATAGCAATTTGAATTTTACTCATTTTTTTCCCACCAAAAAGATATTTCTACTTTAAACACAATAAACTAAGATTTTACCTCGTCCCTATGATGAGCCTAACAAGCAATGGACTAACTCATATTTAGAAACAACAAAAAAAGAAAAAGAACGACAGGAGTAATGCAACTAAGATCTAGTTAATGATCCTGGATGTTCAAGTAAAATTGGAATGTTTATATTCCCAACAAAAGAAAAAAATAAATGATCGAGCATCTGACTTAAGAATATTTTAAAATATTTTGTCAGTGCTCAGATAAAAAATAGGGATCAAGGAATTAATAAGGTAATTGTACTTCTGATAACTAAATTAGTGAACAATTATAACTTAAAAATGACATTTCATTCCAAGCTTGAAAATGCCATTCTGAAGTAAACCAGTTAAAGATATAACAAAATTAAAATTTAAAAAAATTCTTAGTTCAAATTTGACACAGAGTGTTAATGGCCGCAAAATATTTCAAACTGCTAAAACTTCATTTGCTTAACTGAAATACTGTATGGTACAGTACTGTATTTTTTATAACAAAAACCTAACTTAGTGGCAATGTCCTAGGTGACAAAACCTTTTAGACAAAATGACAGATGGCTATCTTTAAAAAAGAAAAGTGCAAGGAGAATACCATCCCCCATCCTCCAAACAGTTTCCATGGCAATTCCAACATCAAGACTAAATTAATTTCTCTCAAATTTATAGTCTATGTTTTAACAGGTGTTTCTCCACTTTTTAAAATTATTTCCTAAAGAGGCTTGATAGGTGTTTCAGTCTTAATCAAACAAATCTCCCCCAAAGTTTCAATATGACAAGTACAGAATCTGTTTCTGTATTATATGCATACTTGTGTTTTATGCATAAAAAGATTTTTTGTCCCCAAATTTTCACTAAGAATACATGGTATAAACAATGAAAAATTTACAGTATTACAACTTTTTTTATATGATGAATAAGTAGGGAGAAGAGCAATATTCCATGGTTTGATATTACAAATTATCCAGCATGTTTGTTATGAATTATTTCTCCTCCTTCAATTTCGATTTGCTCATACAACCACTTGCGGTCACAGTGACACTCAGCTCCACATTTGGTAGAACCACAGGAAGGATAAGCATAGAAACTTCCTAGGCCGTCTTCATCAAGACAGTCACAAAGGTGCATTCCACTGACAATCAGGAGACCCTGGCTATCACAGGCCTTACTCCCACCAGTATCACTTGTCTGTCTTGTTCTTTTTTCTCTTTTACCAGTTTCTGGAGTAAATTCAGTTTGCTTTCCTGGATTTGTGAATTGTAATGACCTCAAAGCTTTAGCACTTCTTCCATCTGATTTAGGTTTTCTTCTCTGGAGGTCCTCAGAATCAACATCCACACTTCCATTAATTATCTGTGTACATTTTGGACAAAGCTTCCAACCAGGTACAAGTAGTCTTCCCAATTTTGCACTCAGAAAAGTGGCATCATCTAAGTCAATTACATGCAAAATTTTTTTGGCTAGTTTTTTGTGTATGTTAAATGGGTCACAACTTGATTTCTGCAAATCCTCAAATCTGTCAATATAAATTTGTACATGATGAAAGCAAATTGAATTGTTCCCAGAAAGTGTCATTCCAGTTCTAAATTGAAGAACATATCATTTGATGACAATTCTTGCAAAGTCTTGAAACCTGTGTGACTAGTGTAGTAGGTTTTGTGGCACTCATTTGTGGTACGAAGCTGGACTCCAACTGAACAGGGATCCATTATTCTTGGTTCCATCTACTTTTCCCACTTATTTTGTTTGGCGATTTTTCTTTAGTAGGTCATGTGCTGATCACCCTTACCTTGAGCGGCCCTCCGCCAGGTTTGAGCAGGACGCCAGTCCCATTCAATTCTTTATTTAAAAAACTGTTCCTATATATCCTTTATTTGATGCTGAGTATGGCAAATTTAAAGTTTGTGATCACCTGGTCAACAGCTCTTCACCTCCAGTTTTTTTATATAACTGGAGCCTCACGGCATAACTAGCCTTTTTATATGTTTATCTAAAAGTAATTTCTATCAAATTTCTGGAGTTCTGAGACATGATTTTTGTAGGAACAGTATAAATGATAAATGTTTCAAGGCAAACCAAAGAGATCTTAAAAGCTTCTCCCTTATGGATAAAGATGTCTTTATAAATTTGTCAACAGTACTAAAGATATCAGAAGGAGAAGAGCCAGTCCCACGCACAGCTCAGCACTTGCTGGAAGTCAGGAGACAGAATTCTAACTCTTGGCTCTGCCAGGAGCCCAGGGAAGGACTTAGGGACACCCTTTTTCCATCCAGTGATGAACCATGCAAAGCTCTTTTTGCCCCCACTCTCCATCATTTCCTGGGCCCTGCTGAGGAGGGTATGAGAGAGAAAGAGAGCGAGGGAGGGAGGGAAGGAGAGAGGGAGGGAAAGAGAGAGAGAGAGAGAAAGAGAGTGGGGGAGAGAGAGAGAGAGAGAGAGAGAGAGAGAGAGAGAGAGAGAGGAAGGAGATGCAAAGTGCGTCCTCTTCCCTGAAGACAGGAACAACAGTGTCAAAACGAGCCAGCAGACTCCTTACCTTGGAACTGGGCAGCCCCCAGAATTCTGAGCAAACTATGAAGCCAGTTTGGAAAAGGCGCTCCCAGGAACAAGGACTCAGTAAGGCACCAAAGCAGGAAGCCATTCCATAGCACTGAGATGATATAGAAGTGAGAAAAATATCTGCAAAAGAAAACACAAGCCAGGCAGTTACTAGGGTGGATCCGCTTTAGGCCGTTACGCAGGAAGATTGTTTAGCTTCTCTGTCCCTCCCACCCTTCCATTCCTAAAGGATAGTTTTGGTTTTTAATAAAACCCAAATCCTGCAGGTTTTCAGATTTTTATAATTTCCCTTCAAACGATGGGAACACAGGAAAAAGAGGTTAACAGAACACAACTTACTTTGTTAAACTTAGAATGAAGGTCAATTAGCAATCTCTCTTATCTTTGAGTAATAGAATTAGGCTCAAGTTCCAAACACAGAGGCCACTCAGTCCTTGCAAAAGAACTTAGATTGTACTAAAACAAGCCTTATCTGTATGATTTCTGAATCCCTAGCAATATTGCAGTACCAGCCACTACTGCTGTGTGACCTTCAGGGCTAGGAGAAACCTTGAAGATCTTCTGACCCAGAGTTTTCTGAACTGAGTTGACGCAGATTACTTTTACTGTAACATGGCAAATACTATAATCGTAACATTAGGTATCAACTCCATACCATTATAATTCTCTAACAACTACAGAATCTGTTTTGCAATGAACATATTTACAAATGACATACAAATAAACCACAAAACTGACACAATTGAAATTAGCAATGTTGATTTAATGTGAAAGATGATGTTGATTTGCTGAAACCAAGTCCCCTAACACGGCAGCAGAGCCTAACAGGTTTACTAATGCTTTTCCTACTATTTTTCTCTCCTCAGACAAATTCAAACCCTTTCCAACGAGCCTTCCCTGTCCTCAGGGCTTCCTGTCTCCTTTTCTCATTAGTCTGTGACAATGTAGGACGATCTGGAGCCAAAGAAGGATTGAACCTAACTCAAAGGTTCCTCCAGGTGGTCCAGAATATGCTCATAGGAGAACTTACCCAGATCATGCCCACCAGCCCAGTCAGACAAACTCTGATTCCATCTGACCCCTTCACGGCAGCTCAGTTCATTCTCCCAACTACTGCTAACAAATTCTGTCATCAGGTCTGTCTGGCCACACAGAACAAGACAAACTTTAATTCCACACATTGCTCCTAAAGTATTTGGAAAGAACAAGCCATCCTGTCATTCCCACTCTGGATCTTTTCCAGCCCCAGGCCCAGCTATCTTGACAGCTCATGCTTCAGGGTCAACCACCATCCCTGGCTACTGGTTTTCCGTTGTATTTGGGGTCTTCCCAGAACTGAGCCCAGGTGTGGTCTGAGCCTCACGTAACAGAGCAGAAGGTCAATAACACCCTTTCCTCAGGCTGCCATGCAAAGGCGACGGTCCCCTTCTGAACAGCAACTTCCGGTTCAGCCACTTCACCTACTTCCCGTTTTCACAGATATTTACGAGCGCTTAGAATGTGCTGGATAATGTTCTAGAAGCCGAGGAGTCTGCAGGGAGTAGACAGCCCAGGTTCCTGCTTGATGGACTTTACCTTTCAGTGGAGAGACAGACCACAGAGCTGAACACAACACTTCACACAGTGGGTTGGGGTGGGGGGTGCAGAGGGGACACTATTCCTGACACCTCACACAGTGGGTCGGGGGACAGAGATGGTGCAGAGGGGACACTATTCCCCTGATACCTCACACAGTGGGTCAAGGGCAGACGGGGTGCAGGGGGGACACTATTCCCCTGACACCTCACACAATGGGTCGGGGGACAGACGGGGTACAGAGGGGACACTATTCCCCTGATACCTCACATAGTGGGTCAGGGGCAGAGATGGTGCAGGGGGGACACTATTCCAAGGACGGTCTTACTGGAAGTGACACTGGACTACAACGCATAATCCTGTGGATTTGTGGGAGAACTTTCTAGGTAGAGAAAATGACAACCACCGCAGAGGCAGTGAGGTGGGTGCTACTTGCTGTTTAGGGAATTAAGAACGAACACCTGTGTGGCAGGACCAAGGGAGGGGGAGTAGAGGGGAGGTGGGGGGATAGAGGACACAGGGCCTTGTAAGGATGCTGGATTTTGCCATGGGGAGCCATTGGAGTAGAGGAGTGATTTGAGGTAATAATTTATATTTTAAAATCCCTGTGCTGATGGGACAGTTCCAGAGATTGTGCTAATAAATAGTTGCATGGACTTAAAGCCACAGAACTATAAACTCAAAAGAGTTACAATGGTAATTTTTATGTCATGCATATTTTACCACCATAAAAAAAAAACTTTAAAAGAGGTAACAATAACAACAAAGCATTACTCATTCATTTCATTCTTCAAGCTATAAAAAATCACTCTGGTAACTAGGTAGAGAAGAGGCTTGTTGTGGGCAGAAGGAGGGTGGTGTGGAGCCCAGTAGAACCATTAAGAGTATTTAATGGTTCTCATCTTCATAATCCCATAAAGTTTCTGTGGTTATCTTCATGTGGCGGAGGAGACATCGAAGGCTCAGAGAGGTTAAGTCACTCATGTGAAGTCACACAATAAGTGGCAGCCGTCTGGCTCCAGACTCAGCCCTGATGACTCTGCTGTGCTCATTCAGGCCTAGGCGTGCCTGAACTTGCTTTCAGGCCCTTTGTTATATGCACTATGCGCTGATGTGGATCAGATCAAAAATCAAGCAAATCACTCATGAGTGTTTTGCACAAGTTGCTAAGGTTCTCACTTCTTACCAAGCCTTGGTGTTTTTTGATTCACAGGCATATTATTTTGGTTTTTTATTCCTGTATTTTGTATGCTTGCCTGATTTCCCTTTGCAGGAAATATTTTCTATGCTTTAATGCCAAGTCATATCTGTTGCTTATTTTTAAAGACTCATGTTGAGCCTTAAAAAACAGATCTAAAACTCTATTGCCATCTGTTATGGATACCCTCTGTTTCCTCCTTTGGTACTCTGCTTAACTATACCTAGTACAGTTAACTGTACTTAACTGTAGTGCTATTTTCCATGCCTTTGGAAGAAGAGATAAAGCTTACCACATTCCAGGACCGAGTGAGGCTGTGGCCATACAGCTGCAAACACAGCAGACCCCGTTTCTGCCCTCCCGAAGCCACACTGCCACAACACACTCACTCGCGCGGGGCACATGACATTACCCCAAGGAAACACTGCAGCATCTCAGTAGGTGACAATTGCTACTGAGAAAACTAAAGCAGAAAAGAAGAAGAAGAAATACTGGAAATGACAGAATTATAATTTTAAACAAGATGGACAGGACTGCCTCATTGAAAAGGTAACATTTGAGAATTACAGAAGGACATAAACCACGTAGCTGTCTTGTGGAAGTTTTCAGGGAAGAGGGAACAGGCTGGGCAAAGGCCCTAAGGTGCGAGAGACTAGCAGGAGGCCCTCAGCACTGGCACAGAGCTGGACACAAGACAAAGCGAGTTGACAACGTCTGTGACATGGTGAGGACAAGACCACACAGGGTCTTAGGCTTTTACTGGGGGTGAGTTGGAAGCTACTCTGTTCCTTTGAGCCTAGGATATGTGATCTGATTTAATACATATTTGCTTATGGCTAGAACTGACTCGGAACCCAGTTAGGGGGCTATAGAGTTATCTAAGGGGGAGAACCATGGTTCACTGTGTTCTGACAAGGCCGTCATGTCACCACTAACAAGACCAGCAGAAGCTATGGGGCTAATACTCTAATCCACTGCATTCACCCCCTCTTGCTTGTACCACCCAGTCTTTTCCACACAATGGCCAGTTGTTCTTTTAAAACATAAAATCAGATTGAAAAAAATCAAAAGAATAATAATATTACATTGTACATAAAAATTATATGAAATTCAAAGTTCTTTTGGATGTCAATAGACTTCCCAAACTTCCAATAAAGTTTTTATTTTTTTAAACAGAGTCTCATTCTATTGCCCTGGGTAGAATGCCATGGCATCATAGGTCACAACGACCTTAAACCCTTGGGTTTGAGTAATCTTCTTGCCTCAACCTCCTGAGTAGCTGGAACGCCAGGTGCCCACCACCACATCTGGCTAGTTTTTCTACTTTTAATAGAGATGGGATCTCTCTCTTGTTCAGTTCGGTCTTGATAAGGGTAATGGAAATAAACGTTCCAAGAACTGATATAAAGATTTTTTATCTCCTTTGAAAAAACATAATCCCAGGGTGGTCTTAAATTCCTGGCGTCAAATGATCCTCCTGCCTCAGCCTCCCAAAGAGCTAGGATTGTAGGCATGAGCCACCACACCAGGTCTACGGTGTCTAAGTGTAGAAATTATAGCCTTAGTTTAAGAGTACTACTAAATTTTGCAACAAGGAAAAATATTTAAATATAAGCATCTAAGCTAAGTTTAGTAAATACATATAGTTTCAGATTTGGATTAACCAAGATATTTACTAGATGCTCCCCTCTGGGGATCAATCCATGCCCATCTGATCTCTCCACACACTTTGCCAGCTGCAAGATCTTCCCCATGAAGTATGGCAGAGGTGAAGAGTTTGGGATTTAAATTCCGACAGCCTGAGTTCAAGTACCAACCATGGCACCACTGGGCAAGTCACGTCTGATTCCAAGCCTGAGTCTGCACATCTGTGAATGGGAGTAATGACAATAACATCAATTATGGGGATTAAATGAGGAAAGGCATCATACGACTGGGCGCTCAGTCACTGGTGGTTACTATTAACAAACCAGAGAAATCTCTCCTTCGTGCTCCTTGGCCATTAACACTTTTTGTTTTTTCCTGATTGTAAAAGGGATAAGCACATCATTAATGAAGACATTCTGAAAAATACAGTGAAAAATAAGAGGCTGTAGACTCTAGCTCTCACCAAACTCTAACTATCCTCTTTTCTCAGAAAAACAGGAGGTCAAAATTTAGGAGTGTAATTAATATATGTATTAATTTGGGGCAGGTCTCAATAAAAATGTCTTTCATATTGGCCTGGATTTGTAGTAACTTCTCCAGTACTAAAAGACATGTTTGTTTAAATTTGGAGGAAAAAGAAAAAAGAGTACTTGAACACCACAGAAGGTTCTTCTCTAGATTTCTGGAAGAAGAAAAAGGTATAAATTATTTCACAATATAGTAGAAATTACAAGAACCCCAAAGAGTACTAATTGTTATGGTAATGAATAAGGGGAAGGCGGCTGGTCTCTTTCTGACAGGTTTGAGCAGTGACAGCTGGGCTGTGAAATCCAGAGAAACAGGCGCGTGCAGGGAATGGTTTTAAACACCAATACCTTTCTTTAAAAGTACGACAATAAATTGCTAGAAAGTAGAAAAGAAATCAACATTGATTAAAAACAGGCTTTCAGGTAATGAAAAGAGCGTCGGAGGTCTGATGAATTTCCCTTGCATACTTCTGCCCTTCAGGGTCCCCCAGAACGATCAAGTTCTCCATTGTCTGTACTGACACCTGATACTTCTACCCCAACAGCCCAAACTGGCAGGTTATCCACATTTCAGAAGCCAAATTATACTAAGCTCCTTCTGTGAACCTGTGATACACAGCGTGTGTTTTAAACGCTAACCCAGATGTTTTAATCTACCAGGAACCATATCACATTCCTTCAGATTCGTTCCCAAACGCCAATTTAAGACGCATCTTGATAGAAAAGACACTGCTCCGTCTCTATCAGCTAGAACAGGGCTCGGCTGACTCTTCTCTGCTGCGTCCTGAACTGGGCGTGAAGAAAGAGGAAAGGCGCGCCCCGTAACAGGTGGCTCTGAAATAATTCTATGTAGGCCCTCGCGGTTTAATCTTTCACTAAACTTGGTTTTGAAAACCGTTTAGAAGTCAAATGGCGTTTCGGGTTGGGGCCTGATTAAACGGTGTCATCTTGGGCCACCTTCTCCGGGGCACCTGCGAGGTGCGGGCTGGAGCATCAGGGAGGCCAGAGGGGTCCCGTGGTGACCGGCGTCCGCGTCCTTTGTCCTGACTTTGAGACTCGAGGAAACGGAGGCGCGCAGAGCCAGCCTGCCTGCATTTCCACAAGTGGATTCTGGCGACCCCAAGTTAGATTTTAAACCCCTAGAGCGCAGGAGAGGGGACACAGGGGAATTTGGACAACGGAGGTTTAAATGTGCCACCCGGTGACCAGACCCAAACTGAGCTTTGCCATTTCCGCTGTTCCTGAGCCCGAGCAGCACGCGCGGCTCAGCGCTCCCTCGGCGTCCGCGGTCCCCCACTCGCCCCAGGGCCACGCCCCGGCCGGCGACAAAGCCGCGCCGGAACCGCTGGGGCCTCCGGGCCCACCCCTCTGCCGCCCCCTGCCGGTCGCCCGCGCCGGGAGCCAAGCGCTGCACCCGGCGGCGACCGCGACTTGAGCCCCGGACGCCGTTACCTTTTGGGGACATCAAAGGCCCGGTAGGCGGCAGGGCGCGGCGGCCCCGAGCTCTTGGTTTTCCCGTAGCGGATCAGGTCCTGGAAGAGCGCGCAGCTCGGGAGCAGGCCGGACGGCAGGAGCTGCAGCAGCAGGGTCAGCAGGAAGGCGGCGGCCAGCGCGAGCCACAGCGTGGGCAGCGGGTTCAGCGCCGAGAGCGAGAGCTCGGCTCGCGCCCCGGCAGCCATGGCCCGCGCTGCCACCGCCCGCGGTCCGCCGGAGGCGCAGCCGCCACCGCCCACCGGCCCGGGCTCAGCCCAGGGGAAGGGACGGCGGGGACGCGCAGCGGGGCGGGGACGGCGGGGACGCGCAGCGGGGCGGGGCGGGGACGGCGGGGACGCGCAGCGGGGCGGGGCGGGGCGGGGACGGCGGGGACGCGCAGCCGGGCGGGGCGGGGCGGGGACGGCGGGGACGCGCAGCGGGGCGGGGCGGGGCGGGGACGGCGGG
>CAUYON010088864.1:0-16066 GCA_963573935.1 Arctocebus calabarensis
TTTATATAGTGATCAAGAAAATGCCATGAAGACTATCTCTAACAGTATGATCAAAATATTTCTGATTGTATATGAAGCACATTCTGCCCTATGATTGCACCAATGTACACAATTATGATTTAATAAAATTATTTAAAAAAAATATGGCACCTACTAAGTAGGCTCAGGTCTGTGGGGATGGGCAGCAACCCACAGGGGCTGATAGCTGGTGTTTGTCCTCAAGGAACTCCCAGTTTGCTGGTGGCAGCAGCTTTTGGGCTCATGAGAATAGAAAGTCTCTCCAGCAGCTCAGAAGTCTGATGACTGCCAAGGATGTGAGGGAGAGAGACACTAGCCACTCCATCTACCATTTTTGTGGACTTCACGTCTCTCAGGGCTTGATATCTGCCCATATCATGCTTCTTCTTGTACTAGTCCCTGGTTTCTTCCCATGTAATTTCTCACAGGTTCTAGCACTTCTCCCCTTGAATTACACCTGATGTATGTTTCTCTCTCCCGCCCTCCCTTCCATCTTTCTTTTTCTTCCTCCCTGCCTTCCTTTCTTCCCCCCTCCCTTCATTCCTTGTTTTCCTCCCTTCCTCCCTTTCTTCTATCCCTCCTTCTCCTCTTTCTCTTTTCTCATTTGAAACTTTTCCTTTTAACTCAGCCATTTGACACCTGATGTCTCTGGTCAGCCATTTTGTCTGTCCTCCATTGCATTTTATCAATTTGAACTCTTTTGTAAGGAAGGGTTAATCATCCTCTGCCATTAAGTCCCTTCTTTACATCAGCTTGGCCATATGAATATTTTATTTTATGAACTATTATTTTGTTGTTCTATAACTCAAAATTATCTTTAAATTTTTTGCTAATCCAATTGTTCCAGTTTAGACATTGGGGGGGTGTTTTAGATTGACTTTTTGTTCTTTAAACATGCTTCACTTTTTTTCTTTGAAATGTTCTCAGTTTCTACAACCAGAAAATGTTCCAGCCTTAACTACTTTGTGTGTGAGTGTGTGTGCGTGAGAGAGAATAAGATGTCCCTCCAATAAACCACCTCTCCATGAAGACTTTCTTCCTGTTATAAGAGAATACTATTTAGAAATCACGATCTGACCTTGTTGCAGACCTGTCACTATTTGTAGGCTGCTCAGAAGACACAGCTAGTAAAATTCTTTTATGTATGTAAACTCATCTGTGTATACCCATGTCTGTATCTGTGTGTGTGTGTGTGTGTGTATTTCTGATGTTTCTATATCCACTCAGGACCTAATAATAACTTCTGTCTTTAATGATGTTCATTATTTGTAATATATTGCTTTTCTATTCAATCCAGATATAGATGAAAGAGACTTTCAGATTTGCTAACCCATACCTTCGTGTGAAGTAGCATTATCAATTAGAATATAGAGTTTGTACAGTATTTTTTTATTGGTTTTAGCATTACAATATCCAGTCAAATCAGTTTCAAAGTTCTTTAGGCCAGCTCCTGTCTTCTTCAACCATTAATTAACTATGCCATTCATTTGTAATAAATACCTTTGTTAAAGTACAAATTCCATCATGAATTTCTTCTTCATTCTGGTGAATTTTCATTGCATATGATATAAATCTCTTACTTTGTGTACATTTTATGGATTTGGGAAAATGAATAGTTTTATCCATCAACATAATTCCTTACAGAAGTTTTATCACCTCTAAAGTTGCCCAATAGTTCACCCATGCCCCCAAACCCTGATAACTGATAATTTTGGGGTTTTTTGTTTTTTTCAAAAATGTCATATAAAGGAAATTATCACAAAAAATGTATGCTGAGGTCTTATTTCTCTCACTCATCAAAATACATTTATTAATTAATCCATATAATAGATTGATAAGTAAATTATTAACAAGTACACAATAAATAAATTAGTAACACATTTATTAATGTATAAATTCATAATCAAATAATATCATTTATTAATCTATTCAAGAATGTCTAAGTTCTTTCAAGTTTGGTGTTTGGGTTGAATATAGAAGGGCAAAAAAACAAAGAGTAAACTGATAAGTTATATGGTAGGTATGTGTGTAACTTTATAAGAAATAGCCCCATTGTTCTCTCAAAGTGGCTATAAGTTCCCCATACCAATATTTGGAAGTTCCAATTGCTCTGTGTATTCACTAGATCTTAGTGCTGTCACTTGATGATTCTGTTTGCTTAGTTTTGTCACTCTCACAGCTTTGTGGTCATATCACAGGTACCCCTACAAAATTACAGAGTAGATTTAATTTGCATTTTCTAACTGCTAATAACATTCTATACTTTTCCAATACTCATATGTCATGTGTATAGTTTCTTTGGTAAAATGCTTTTAGTTTCTTTACCATTTTTTATTGCAGTGTTTCTTACTGTGGAGGTTTTAGAATTATTTATATACTCTGGATTGAGTCATCTATCAGATACAGGATTTTCAAATATTTTCTCCTATCATTGCTTGTTTTCACATTCTCTTAAAAGTATACATAGTAGGCGCCTGTGGCTCAACAGGCTAAGGCACCAGCCACGTGCACCTGAGTTGGCGGGTTCGAATCCAGCTCTGGGCCCACCAATCAACAATGACAGCTGCAACCAAAAAATGGCTGGGTGTTGTAATAGGTGCCTATAGTCCCAGCTACTTGGGAGGCAGAGGCAGGAGACTCACTTAAGCCCAGGAATTGGAGGTTGCTGTGAGCTGTGATGCCACAGCACTCTATCCAGGGTGACAGCTTGAGGCTCTGTGTCAAAAAAAAAAATTATACATAGTAGAATAAATATCTTAAATTGGATATTGTCCAACTTATTTTTTTTCTATTATGGATTATTCCTTTGCTTTTGTATGTAAAAATTCTTTGCTAAACTCAAGATCACACAGATATTCTATGATTTCTTCGAGAGGTTTTGTAGACTCTGAAACATTTTTTACTTGTTAGACAACCATTTGAAGTTTTTTTTTGTTTTTTTTTTAAGTATAAGGCCTATTTAAAGGTTTTGGTTTGCATTGCTTTGCATATGGATGTCCAACTGTTTCATTACCATATGTTGAGAAGTCTATCCTTTGTTTTGACTTTTGTATCTTCTGCCAGGATCCATGAAACTGTGGCAGACAAACGTGTTAACCTACAAGTAGGGCACAAATCTCAAACCCCCGTCATTTTTGACAACAAAGAGTTTTTAATGCGTTGAGATGGACCTGTCAGACTTTGTGCTACACCTCCAGTGACTAGCATTGAGTTGATCTAGTCAGGAATTGAACTAGGTTTTAGCTTTGCTTTGCTGTGGTTAGTAGACCACAGGCTTTGAATTCTTTAGGGCAACGATTCTCAACCTTCCTAATGCCGCAGCCCTTTATTTTTAATACAGTTCCTCTGAGTTGCCACCCACAGGTTGAGAACTGCTGATTTAGGAACTATTTTTAAGTGTGAACATTGATTTGCCATATTTCCCACCCCCAATACTGCTTCAAATTTCAGGTCTTCCCTTTGTGCTATACCTGAGAGATGGTCTGTACCCTTTAGGAAACTCTATTCATTGGCTACTTGTTAACTTGACAGTGAGGGTTGAAACATTTTATGTATTTCTTATGAGGTTTAACTATTAGGAAGGCAGGTTGTCCCTGGGATATTTCTTTCTCAATGGTTCTCTCCTCCCAAGTGCAGTTTTCAAAACTTATTTCCCAGGGGTAGAGGGTTCATGGCATGTTCCTTTTTTTCCAGATTCACTGGGTTTTCACCAGTGCCTAAGGATAACTCGCCATCTTTATCCTACAAATTATAGCTTTGTTTCCTCAGGGGAATAAGGGAGAATGCCTCCGGAGTCTTTTTCTGTTCTCTTCTTAATTTTTGTTCTTCTCTTCTCTGTTTTTCTCTTCATCGTTCTCCTTCGCTGCACTGCAATTTCTCTAGATTACCCTGACCTTTGTGTAAGCTCTAGCTGGACTGTGTACATGTCATGACTCCAGTAATTTCCCAGTCGCCTTAACTGAACCCTCTTTCTAGGAATTTAGGAGTAGAGTGTCCAGGCAAGCTAGTTTTCAGATTTTATTTCAGATTTACAGATAACTGTCTCTCCTAATATTTTGGACCTTTGCACCTCTTTGCTCTGATGTACTACAGAAAAAAAAAAAAGAAAAGAAAAAAGGAGAGTAAATTTCCTATTTTCCTGACTTTTGTTGTCATAAGGTCAAAAATGACAATCTTTCCAGCTTCCCTATATTCCTAAGCAAAATCTGAGAATCAATTGAATTTTTCTTTGCACTGATTGCATTTGTTAGGTAGAGTCCTTCTTACAATTGTGTCTTGCCCACTCAATTGAATTTTTTTTTAAGTTTTGATTCGTAAAAGTTACTGGATATTTTTAACCCTTTTATTTTGAGAGAATCTCAATAATAATTTAGAATTATAATATCTAATATCTGATACTTTTCTTAAAAATTGAGTGATTAGCTGGGGCTCTATTGATTAAATCAAATAAGTAAATAACTCCTGACCTCTAAATACTTCTTGAAGCATCATAGCTTCCAGCAGTTTGCTTAATATTCTCAATGTCTTTATTAGTAAAGTAGTAATAAAAAATTTTCTATCTAGTTTTCGCAATATGGTGAAGAATTAAGAACTAAAAGTGTTTTGATGTTTTCAAAAGATAATTTTTAAAAGTTTATATAAAAACAATTGTTTTCCCTACTGATTATTAACTTCTTTCCATGGCAGCTTTATGTAGTATAAGTGATTTCTGATTATCTAAACTAGAAAAGAAAACTGAGTACATAGAATAGGTTCTACCAATAAACCACAAAAAATAAGAGCAATAAAATGTTAACTTTTAAAAAATAAAATTATCAATGTTCGACAGATTCATAACATGCAATTATCTTTTCCCATTCTTAGAGAACTCAAATTAATCAACAAAAAAGACCAACAATCTTACCTATCACTGGGCAAGAGAGATGAACAGAAACTTCTCTGACAAAGACAGAAAAATGGCCAACAAACACATGAGAAATTTCCCATCATCTCTAATCATCAGAGAAATGCAAATCAAACCCACCCTGAGATGTCAACTAACCCCAGTCAGAATATCAACAGCACAAAGTCTCAAACTGCAGATGCTGACACACATGTGAACATAAGGGAACACTTTTTTTTTTGAGACAGAGCCTCAAGCTGTCACTCAAGGTAGAATGCCCTGGCATCACAGCTCACAGCCACCTCCAACTCCTGGGCTTAAGTGAGTCTCTTGCCTCAGCCTCCCATGTAGCTGTGACTCCAGGTGCCCACCACGATGCCCGGCTATTTTTTGGTTGTAGATGTCATTGTTGTTTGACAGGCCCAGGCAGGACTTGAACCTGCCAGCTCTGAAGTATATGGCTGATGCCTTAACACTTGAACTACAGGTACTGAGCTGATAAGGGAACACTTTTACACTGTTGGTGGGATTGCAAACTAATACAACCTCTTTGGGAACAAGTATGGAGAATCCTCAAAGAATTCAAAACAGATTTTCCCTTTGATCCCGCAATCCCATTGTGAGGTATCTATCCAGAAGGAAAAATATCATTTTATCGTGAGGACATTTGCTCTACAATGTTTATAACAGCTCAACTTACAACCGCCAAGATATTATAACAGCTAACATGCCCATCCACCCATGACTGTATTAATAAACTATGGTATATATACCATATACTATTTAGCCACAAAAACAGATTGAAACTTTACATCTTTTCTATTAACCTGCATAGAGTTGGAGAACAATCTTTTTAGTACAGTATTGCAAGAATGGAAAAGCTAGTATCTAATGTACTCAATACTAATATGAAACCACTAGATGAAGCAATATACACCCACCCAAGAGAAAAACTCAATTTAATTCAAGTTGGGGGTAGGGGGAGGTGGAAGGGGAGAGGAAGGAGGGAGCTTGGTGTCCTCTCACCTAATGGACACATGTCAGGGTATATGGCATACCCCCTGGATGACGGGCACAACTATAACAGGGACTTTATCTAACAAATGCATTATAACCTCATCATCTGTACCCTCATATTAATCTGAATTATAAAATTAAATAAAAACAAAAAACAGATAAAAAAATTATTTCTGCCCCTTAAGGAACATTTACATTTGAAAATTAGAAAAGTGATGCTAAAATTAAGGGAAAGGGGTTTTAATGTAGAATATAAGCTACAAGCAAAATTAAGCAACAAAAATTAGGGGATTTCCTATGACCTAAAACCCCCAATTTCATTGGGAAAACAACAATCCTTCCTTTCATCTAATACTTCCATATTTATTTTATGGGCTCCATTTTTACTAGAGCAAATATAACATATTATTGATAGCTGTGAGATAAAGCGGGACTGTCAAAGTTGTAAAGAAGCTGACTAAACAAAAAATGTTCAAAAGTGTTTGTCAGCAAAGGCTAAGAGGACTTAAAAAATCATTAGAAGAGAAACCTAAGGCTAAGGAGGAGGATAATGATAGTTACAATTTCATCCTGGATAATAATGCAAAGGTTAGGATTCATCTACGGTAACTTGCAGTATATAATTTTAATGTTTCATTACTGTGATGGAGAGGAGGTGACATGAAGATTGATTTGCAGCAGGTCACCCCATCAACTCTTCTATCTAAGTGGATAAATCTTTCTGGGCAGATATGGAAGCAGCTTGCTTGACTCTGACCTATTATGGTGAGAAAAACTGTCCTGTACCAGATGAGTTTCATCCTGCTTATTACTGTGACCTAGAAATACTTTGATCTTACAAAACTTTAACTTTCAGAATTAGAAGTGCTGTGAAACCAAAAACCATTCTAGAGAATAAATTCCAAAGGCCTACGTACTCAAACCTGAAGCACATAGATTTAATCAAAGAATTATTCTTATAGACACCTATAAACTAATTTGTTCCTCACAATTAAAGCAATGAATTGCTCTTCATGAATTCACCCTGCTGATATTATATTATTTTATGGCTGTGAAGTATTCTTTAAAAGGAATATTGGCATAACAAATTGTTTATGCCACTACTTTCTATCTATGAAACATCTCAATCCCGATAATCAAAATGCTCAGAGAATCTGTCTCTAGTACTTTTCCTGGTTCAATTTCACCTGATTTTCTTCAACAAAGCATACTGCAAATGATTCTCAATACTTTTAACTATTCCTTAGTTAAAATTTCTTAGAATTCTGCATGGATTTTTTTATATTATTCTGCATTTTTATAAAGCAGTAAGTATATAAGTAAATACATTATCCAAGAGCAGTAATATGCTGAAAATGGTACTGTATTTCCTTAACTTTCCAATCTACAACCACTTGTGGTTTTCTTCACTTCTTTTTTTTTTATGTTTACCAACTATGTTACATTATTGTGTTTAACTTCTTTTTTTTTTTTTTTTTGAGACAGAGCCTCAAGCTGTCACCCTGGATAGAGTGCTATGGCATCACAGCTCACAGCAACCTCCAACTCCTGGGCTCAAGCGAGTCACCTGCCTCTGCCTCCCAAATCGCTGGGACTACAGGCACCCACCACAATGCCCGGCCATTTTTTGGTTGCAGCCGTCATTGTTGTTTGACGGGCCCGGGGGCTGGATTCGAACCCGCCAGCTCAGGTGTATGTGGCTGGCGCCTTAGCCCGTTGAGCCACAGGCGCCGAGCCATACTGTGTTTAACTTCTTGATCATAAAATATGTTCATTGACTTCATGTTTTGACAATGATTTTTACTGTTTTATATGTCCACTTTAGCCTTTTCTTACTCCTCACCTTCCTGATATCATTAAATCAGATTGTCAGTTAAATAATTAGTTAACATTTAAGTGTTTAATCACAATGAAAATATTGCTTGCTTATTTTTGTTATGCCCAATAAAGCAGAATCATTACCTTAGTTTTTCTCATTTTTTATATATTCAATCTAATTTTGAATGCACTTACTTATTGTTTTTTTATTTTTATTATTATTCCTTTACTCTTGTACTTGCATGGAATCCTTCTTCACTATATTAAAACATTATCAGTAAAAAAGTCAACTCAGACTAATCTCTCCATTCTCTCAAAGCCACAAAGCATAACCTATTAGTTAGCTATACCCCTCATTTGGTACTCAAAAGAGCTGGCATAAATTATTTACAATTTCTAAATTGTTCATATTTATCAGGCAAACTGAAAAGAAGGGCCATGTTCTTCCCATGAAAATTTTTCTTGTCCTGTGTATGGCACATCAACTAACTAACTTGAATTTTTATCTCTATTCTTCCATGATCAGCACTTCTACTATTACACAAGTTTCCTCCAAATACTTTTAGGATTATTATTTACAACATAAGAAGCCATTAAGAGAATATCATAATGTTCTACATAAAGACACAAATGTATATGAATAGTTAAATATATTGTTAAACAATTTTGAAAAATACATTTTCAGAAATAAACTTTTAGATATGTTCACAGAACTAAGAATTTAAATGTTTGATAGAGAAAACATGTCATTTCATTTAATTCAAGTTTTTCTAATATAATTGTTAATAAGGAGTTGAGATGGTAGTATTTTGATATTTTCATTTTTGCCTTTGTCACTTTCTTTTTGATACTTTTAATGGCATATTCCTTTTTTGTAGATATGGGTATTTTAATCCCCGAGCACTAAAATTATCTGTTCATTGTCTTTTCTTTTAAATAAGGACACACTGTTTCCAGAAGATCAAATTTATTTTTATAAAGAGATATAAATCAATGAAAATGTCTTCATTTTTATATTACATATATACACAATTTTAAAAAGTACAATCATTGAATATTAGCTTCAATGGTGGCTTCTGTTCAGATATTGTGATATTTTAACAAGATGATAAAACTTGTACAACTAATATTGAAAAGCTGGTTTTCATTGGATCAAAGCTAGTTTGAGTCTGAGATTTTTGTTCTAAATCTAAAATCTAAATGGATCTATACAAATTCTGACTTTGTGTAAATCTGAATATATTTAGGTTTTATAGATTAATAGTAAAATCCTGTAAATTAAGGTGAAAACACTAAGTAAGCCAGGCGTTGTGGTGGGGCGCCTGTAGTCCCAGCTAATTGGGAGGCTGAGGCAAGAGAATCGCCTAAGCCCAAGAGCTGGAGGTTGCTATGAGCTGTGACTCCATAGCACTCTACTGAGGGTGATAAAATGAGACTCTGTCTCTAAAAAAAAAAAAACTAGAGTAAGTTGTGTATATATTGACTTAGCTCCATATAAAATATATGAAATATATTAAATTTTACTCATACCTTAAATATACAGCCCTCTTATAACACACAAGACATTACCTTATATAATCCTTTCAATAACCTGGCAAATAGGACCATATTATTTAACCTTCAAACCAGGACAGTGAAAATGAAGACTGTTTATAATTATTCTGTGACAACAAGAAAATCAGGATGAATGGTTACCCCACTTACAAATACCTCCTAGAATTATTTTTTCTGCAATTAAAGTAAATGAGGAAACCAAAATTTAGAGAGACAAAGGAACTTATTCAAGTCAAACATCTATTAAGCATATTAGATAGAATTCAAATTTAGGACACATAATGAAAGAGACTAATGTTATAACAAGTAAAGAAAATATGCACGTTTCAGAACACAAGTCATAGCAGATCAGAATTGATTAAATGCACGTGTCTTTTAATTTTGAAAGAGACACTTCTAGAAAGTTACATAAGACAACTGCAAACAGTGGTTACCCAAAGAGAATAGATGGTTGGAAATTGGGCAGCTTCTACTTTGTTAGGTTTCTGCTGTTAGTTACCACCCAGCCCACCCCCATTATCTCCTGACTCAGCCAATGAGCATGTGCTACTGTATTTCTAGAAAATATGTCACCTTTGTTTAAAGTTCAACTTAATTTTTATAAAAAATAGATAAACATTAACTTGCATAAAAGTATTACACACATAAAAATCAGTTTGAACACATAAATGGCATCCTACCTTGTAAGTATTAGTAAGATTATACTGATTTCAGATTTATCATAACTTGAGCTAATATTCTGAATTTTAAATAAAAAGCTTTAAAAAACTTTTTAATTATCTAATTAAAGCATTGAAAATATATTCACATATTGGTGAGGATAAAAATAGGTTATATTCAATAATTTTAAAATGCAATTAATTAAATAATAGACCTTGCTTTTCAAATCCAATTGAGATTTTATCCTATTATTTTCCTGCTTTAACAGGTTTTTAGTTTAGATAAATGAAATGATTAGTTTAGGAAATGATTGAGCTTATATGCTTGTATAGAAACACAGAAAAATGTTCACAGTGATAAGAGGAAGTGAATCAAAGGCCTTTTTAAGTCAGACTTGATTTTCACAAATTCCATACCTCAGAGACTCATCTAAATTATTACTGACTCCTTTTTGCAAGTATAGTGAAAAGTTTACGGTTCTGGAATTAAAGATTATATGCATAAAGAAAATTCACATAAAATGTCATATCTCACGTATTACGTACCTTTTCCATAAAATAGAAATCCAATAGCCACAATTTTAGCTAGCTTATTTTTCTATGCTAGAAGAAGAAGCAATTCTTAAAGGGATAATTGCTTGAAAGGAATTATTGATAACTGCACTAGAGAGTTAACGCTACTTGTGGCTCTATAGAATTAAGACCAGCCACTCCTTTCCTACTACCTAGTAGCTATGTACCAAGTACTTTAGTAACTAGAAGGTATCAATTTTGGAGGTAACAAGCTAATAATACAGAAATTTTATAAACGTTTATGCTGATGAGATATGGGCTAGGATGTAAGGATTGTTTTTTTATGATCATAGGCACCAATGGATGGACCCAGGGAGCTCAGTCTCCAAGAGGGACAGATCAGATTTTAAAACTAAAGTAATCCAAGAAAAGTTGTAATTTTAAAGAAGTAAATGAAAAATTAATTCATTAATGGATGGAAATAAATATATGTTAATCTAAATTTCAGAGCTTTGGTTTATATATAAAACAACATGAAATGGACTTGAAATGGAAATTCAACAGTCAACATGCAACACCCTCTTACCTTATATCATAGACATCTTCAATTGTGGTGTAGCAGCCAAGTGATAAGCACGTGTTCTCCTAACACATACGTGAGCCCACAGGCCTTACATGTGTAAAAGCCTCAGCAAAGCTGAGTTTCAATGACAGTAGCACCACTCAGTACCCGTCCCTTAGTTAGCGATAGAGACTGTACAGGTAACAGTCATGAGTAAAACTGAGATCCTAGATGATTCTCCATTGAAATTTCCATAGGAATATGGTAAAAGGTGGAAGACATCTCTCAGAAGAAGAATTATACTTTAAATTTTTATGTACAGAGTCCAATGTATTTTTTTCTGACTATAACTTTTAGAAAATTAATGTTCCCCTAAGTGTTTAAAGTACTACATATATGCTATGCAAATGATTAATTTGAATTCTATTGTATTCCGACGATAAATCCCATTTTGTTTTGTCAAAAATAAACTTTGTAGTTCTTGGAGGTTGTATCACATATTATTGGGATTATTGCATAGCAGAGATTTTTTTAGGGGTTGTGGGTTTCTCTTCTCGCTGATATTTCTATGTGCCACAAAGTACACATAGATCAGGAGGAAGAAGATGAAGGTGAAAAGACGGGGAGCAGTAGGAAGAGAAAGGGGCAAGCAGGAGGGAACAGGGATGGAAAGGCACACAGAAAAGAAAGAGAAGAAATAGAATTCAGAATTTCTAAACTTAGACACCAAATTCTAAATTCAAGTAAGTAGGCAATATTAAGAAAATGGCTTATTATCTCTAAGTTTCAAAATATAAATCATGTAACATTTGAAAAACAACAAAGCCAATAATGTCGGCCAGGGGTACAGATTTTTGAGAAAGATTAACTCACAATTTTAGAACAAAACTTTGCTTTAGCTAAGGAAAATCAAAATGTAATTATAAGCCTTTGTAGTTGAGTTGCTGAATGGTACAGGCAACTATGGATACTGAATGCCTTGGTTGAAATTTGGTCCTAGTGAAACTAGAATTTCTTCTTCAACAGGCCCTTTGGTCTCAGGGATTCAAAGAATGAATCCATGGACCACTGATCTGTGGTCAGGACAGGATTTATTTTACCGAAAAAATACAGAGAAAAAGCCCCAGAGCTCCAAGTCAGAAAAAAAATCTCCTCTCTGCCTGGGTTCTGTGTCTAGGGTTGTATATAGTCACAAGGGTCCTTTGTACTTACATTTGGCCAGGACTTGGTAACAAATGAATGGATACAGTCCCTTCTGATAGGGACAAGGTGAATGAGCGCACTAATGGGTGCAGTTCAGTCATGGAATTGTCCAAGCCTAGGAAACTTACATGAAATTGACCTGGTCAAGGAAATGGAGACTACCTTGTTCAGCCTCAAGTGCAAGGAGAAGGAGACAGAGGCTGGGACAGGGTCACCTTTGTGCTCCCTGAGCTGGCAACCTGAAGGTGACCCCCCCCCAGTAGTTGTCGGGTCACCCCCACCACAGGGGTCTCCTGAGCACCCCCAACTCACTGGATCCTCTGCTGGCTGCCGCACTGGGGCATCAGCATCCCAGGGCTGAGACGGCAGGTCCTGGAAGGTCCTTCCCTCAACTACAGCTACACTGGCTGGGACGCCACTGCCCTGTGTCATTAGTACTTAAAAGCTGCAAGCTTTTAGCCATGTTACCTTAAGCTTTCTCAACGTCAATTTTATCCACTGTAAACTGGAGATAAAGATAAAATTTGTTGTAAATATTCATGATAAAAAAAGATGTAAATAAAATATAAACAAATAAAAATAAGGGGTCCAATTTGTTTTGTATTATTATTAAAGGAAGACATGAACAGAATAGTTGAAAAGAATGAATACAACCTAGTAAGTTTTACTCGTAAAAGTCTGAATGCCAATTATTTGAAAAGTGATAGCTATTAAGTGACTTTTTAAATGTATAACATAGTAGAATGAATTGCGTCATTATTTTGGAAAAATAGAGCAGATATGATGGAAAACTGTTTTGTGATTATTTTCCCATGGTGTTCTCCTTTAAGCCTAAAAATATGTACTGTTTGAATCAGGTGGCTCTCTTTTGCCCATGTGACTATATCATCTTCCACTTAGCACAGTGTCAACTAGTTATCAAACTTTAATTACTACTGATTTGTTCACGATGGTGCTGATGAAAGAATGTCTGAAAAATGATTCACAAATGGTGAGAGAGAAAGAAACAAATTTTGCAAAGAATGAGAAAAGGGAAGTAAGAGCTGTGATTTACTGCACGAGATTATGTGGAAGTTGAAAGTTGTGCTAGTATTTGGCATTGAATCTTTCTCAAAGGCACCTGCTCGGGCTTGGAAATGCTGAACTCATACATAGTAAAGCGGTGAGGAGGATGCTGGTATCAGAAGACTCACTCTCCTTCAATCCGTAATTGCAGTATGATCTGTCATGTTTGCAGAAGTGAGAGTAACTGAGAGG
Source organism: Arctocebus calabarensis (assembly GCA_963573935.1). Lineage (NCBI taxonomy): Eukaryota > Metazoa > Chordata > Mammalia > Primates > Lorisidae > Arctocebus > Arctocebus calabarensis. The sequence goes on from CAUYON010088864.1 coordinate 13,484, forward strand.
GTAGGGAAAGTAGCCGGCTGCGTGCTTTCTCCCTGCTGTGGCGAGATGATGATGGTACATGTTAGGGGGGGAAAAATGAATAATCTGATTTCAAAAAATCCTCACACAAATTTGATCCTAAGCTAAATATTTTTAAAAGTGACAGTTTTAGGTTAACTCTCCTTTCTTCTGACTATGCCACCCTCTGCTCCAGTTTCTAGTTGAAATTTTAAAGGTCATACTCCAGAAAAAAAAGCACGTTATTTTGATATATCTAGTCAAGATTAAAGTGAAATTTGCAACTCTTTTCACAGGAACTCCTGAGGGAGTAAAACTACATCTTCTTTTCAACACAGTATGTTTGAGGGAAATTTAAAAGTATTAGAATAAAAATTAATTTTAAAATCACATAAAATTCTTATCTCTGTCTCAAATGATCCGAAAGGTCTTCTACCTACTTAAAAATCCTATAATTGTTAGAAAATTAGAGGTAGAATCAAGTGTAGGATAATTCAGAAAAAGAAACTTTCATATAACTGGGAGGAAAATGATCATCCTGAGATATTTTCTACAATTTGTTCATTTAACTGACTTCCTCACAGTGTGATAGCAGATGAGTAGGAGGGCAGGTAAATAAATGATATAAGTAAAGTAATAAATTTCGGTTATTTTTTTTTTCTGGCAAGGATTACATGACTTTTTTTAAGAAGCCTGCATGAAGTTCTGAGTTTAAGGATGATAGTCATGTATTGAAAGTGAAACTCATTTTATTTAAATAACTGTGAAGAAGTATCATGATTAAATTGTGCTAAACAATGACTTTCACGAAGTTGCTGATATTACTTTGTTCAATTTGAGCTAAACTTTATGCGTATATTCATATTTTTGCACAAATAAGGGTTAAAATCAATTATCTCTCCTAGTTCTATTAAGTTCTCTCACATTCAAATGAAAAACAAATTGTTTACAGTAACTATCTCCATCCCCCACTGATCCATACTTTATTTTTTCCCTATTTTTAGTTGTCATGGAAAAGGAACAGTCCCATTACTATCAGCATTAGCCTTCTTCTATACAGCTAGATTCAGCAGGCTTCATAGACCCTTAACTCTGGGCAAAAAGCAGATGATCTTTTTGATTCTCTCTGCTATCCCACCTTTAAAATGAAAGAAAGCAAAGAGAAAAAAGAGAAAATGAAGGGAAGGAGGGAGGGAAGGAGGGAGTAAGGAAGGGAGGGAGGGAGAAAGGAAGGGAGGAAAGAGGGCGGGAGGAAGGAAGGAAGGAAGGAAGGAAGGAAGGAAGGAAGGAAGGAAGGAAGGAAGGAAGGAAGGAAGGAAGGAAGGAAAGAAAGGAAGGAAGGAAGGAGGGAGGGAAGGAGGAAGGGAGGGAGGGAAGGAAGGAAGAAAGGAAGGCTTGTTCCTATTTTGTGATAGGAACTCCACATATTTTGTATTCTTTACTCTTTCTAGATGGCATTTACTCTCCCAATGTCTAAAGCAATAATGGAAATAACACAGAGTAGAATAAAACCAAATGGCCAGGTAAACAAACAAACAAACAAAAAAAATACATGAGAGTCAATGGACTTAGAGAAGGGGGATCAATGGTATTATTCCATCAAATATGAAAGTCAATTTTATACATCTCCCTAAAGAAGATAGGAAAATAGAAAGAAATGCTGAGACACACCCTCTCAACCCCAGGCCTTCTTTCTGCAGGAAGGTCTTTATATCCCTGCCTGATAGGAACCCTCTTTATATCAAATACTTGTCTTTCCCCCAAAACGCTTGCCCTAAAAGTGCTACAGTTACCCCAAGGTAATCATATCTGAAAGGCTACTTGGGGAGAATTCAGATTACCAGAAGAAAAGGGAGGGAAAAAAAGTTAGATGGAGTAAAAAAAATATCCTTACCACATGTTGTAAAGCATATAAATACTCCTAATAAATAAAAGGAAAGAAGAGAAAAGAAATAGAAATACTGACCAAGAGCAAAATATGAGATGTAGAGCTGCAGATGAAGTACCCCAGAGGTGTTAATAGAGAAGCTAGGCCCGAGAGCAGAAGCAATGAGAAGACACCTGGCTAAATAAATTGTCTTAAATTGAAATAAATCTAAGCTTGTAACCAAAAAGGAGGCACAATATTTATTATATAAATATCAGTAGAAAGAGAAAAGCATCTGGAGAATAATGTTGAATGAAATGGTCTTTATAGGCATGCATGCAAAAAAAAATATGTATATGTAAAATGTATATTTTTGTAAAATATATATAATGTATATGATATATCTACATCTATATATCTCTATCTATCTATCTATCCATGTAAAATATTTCACCACGTATAGGTATATCAAAATGTCATGTTATACACCCTAAATATGTACCATGTTTATCTGTTAGTTATGCTTTAACAAACCTAGAAATAGGCTCGGCGCCTGTGGCTCAGCGGGCTAAGGCGCCAGCCACGTACACCTAAGCTCGAGGGTTCGAATCCAGCCCGGACCCGCCAAACAACAATGATGGCTGCAATCAAAAAAATGGCCGGGCGTTGTGGCAGGCGCCTGCAGTCTCAGCTACTTGGGAGGCAGAGGCAAGAGACTC
>CAUYON010088866.1:0-10395 GCA_963573935.1 Arctocebus calabarensis
CTGTGGCACTCACAGCAATTCCTGGGCTCAAGCGAGTCTCCTGCCTCCGCCTCCCAAGTAGCTGGGACCACAGACACCTGCCACAACGCCTGGCCATTTTTTGGTTGCAGCCATCATTGTTGTTTGGCGGGCCCGGGCTGGATTCAAACCCACCAGCTCAGGTGTACGTGGCTGGCACTTTAGCCCGTTGAGCCACAGGCGCCGAGCCAACTTTCATTTTTGTAACTCTTAACTATAACAAGTGAAAATCTTCCCATGTCAATGGATATGTGTTTGGCATCGCTTCTCGGCCTTTTGGCTAAGATCAAGTGTGGATGTGTGTTTGGGTCCTAGTAAATGGCTCCATGTTATTTCATTGTGTAACTAAAACAGAGTCTAACCAGTCTTCTATAAACAATTTTTTAAGCATGAAGATATTTAAGTGTAATCCCCACCCCCACCATTTGTCTTTTTCTTTTCTTTTTTTTGATGGGTTTCACTTTGTTGTCCTCAGTAGAGTGCTATAGTGTCATAGCTCACAGCAACCTTAAACTCTTGGGCTCAAGTGATTCCCTTGTCTCAGCCTCACAAATAGATGGGACTACAGGCACCTGCCACAATGCCTGGCTATTTTTTAGAATGAGGTCTGGCTGTTGCTCAGGCTGGTCTCAAACTCCTGAGCTCAGGCAATCCACCTGCCTCAGCCTCCCAGAGTGCTGGGATTGTAGGCATGAGCCATTGTGCCCGGCCTGTCTTTTTCTTTTACAGTAGAACCTCCTTAGTTGACCACCTCCCTACATGAACCACGTCCTTAAGCTGACCTAACTTTCATAGACCAGACATGACCACACGTACTCAATGTACAGCAGCTTAGTTCCTTATGTTGACCACCTCTGTATGTTGACCAGTTTGGTACAGTCCCTTGAGTGGTCAACTCACAGAGGTTCTACAGTATTCATTAAATCAAAATTTTAATTAAACTTGCTTTTGATTAGCAATCAAATCCTGAAGATTAATGAAAGGGAAATAAGACCTGAAAAGATAAAAGATTTAGAATTAAGTGATTCAAAATAGCATCTATATTTCATAGAAGCTGCAATATACCTCAACATGGAACAGAATTCAGAACTCTGTGAAAGAGAGCTGGTGTCCAGAAGGTTGATGTCACACAGCCTGTGGCATAAAAGATGGAGCTAGTCCGTTCTACTAGCTCTGGCTGGACGGAGACTGCGCTACCAAAAGCGATCTTTTCAACCTTAGATCTTAATTATTCCTAACAGGGATAATTAGATTCCACTTTCTCAGATTACAGGTTTGACAAATTTCTGATTAAATATCTTGTTCCCTCATGTTTTTTATTTACACTTTTACAGTTGACCTTCATCTAACTCTGAATGTTTTCTCTGTAGTTAAGTAGTGTGCTTAGTGGTCAGAATGTTTAATCTCCTTTCCTGGGTCACTGTTCCCCAATTTCAGACTGAGATTAAGCAAATTACTTATTCCAGACAAACTGGACTTCCTCGAGAGATTTAATAGTTAGGAGGAAAAAATGGCCGAGGAAGGTCTCTAGTCTACTAGAAAGAAAATAGGGTAAACAGGCTCCTGAAGAAGCTGGTTCCTGGTCTGTGCAGGGCATGACTCATCTCTTAGCCTGGGCAAGGGTTTGGTTGAAGCTTCTAGAGCAGTGATTTTCTTTTATTTTTTCTTGAGACAGAGTCTCACTATGTCACCCTCAGTAGAGTACCATGGTGTCACAGCTCACAGCAAACTCAAACTCTTGGGCTTAAGCGATTCTCTCTTGCCTCAGCCCCCCAAGTAGCTGGAACTACAGGTGCCAGCCAGAATACCTGGCTGTTTTTTTGTTGTAGTTGTTATTGTTGTTTAGCAGACCTGGGCAAGTTCGAACCCACCTGCCTCCTAATCACTGAGCTATGGGTACCAAGCCTACAGCAGTGATTTTCAACTGGTGTGCAACAGCACACTGGTATGCTGACAGGATCTTAAGTGTGCTCCCCAAATTTTTAAAGATCATTAAACAAATTATTTTCAAAAGTTCAAACCACAGAAAGCATTTTTTTTCTTTTGTTTTGATCAACATAATTTAAGTGTGCTGTGGAAGTTTAACTATAGGTTCAAATGTGCTGTGAGAAAAAAAAAAAAAAGCTTGAAAAACACTGGTCCTGTGTCTCCTTAAAACCCAAGATACCATGATCCAATTATCAGTGGAAGAAGTAAAAAAGTTTTTTCCTAACATATTACTTACAAAATGGGTTTGTATAATGTCAGTATTGCTGGACAAGGACATTTTGGAAAAACTTTATTCCCTTAGTCTCTCAAAACATTAAACCTAGTGTACAGTGAAGGCTGAATACTGATTCTTTGTGAAGACATTTCAGGAGGCTCAGGGTTTGAGAGCAAGATCATCTCCAGTGCGGACCTGTTTGTTACTTACAGCTGCACATTACGGCATGTGAAAGAATTCTTCCCAGTGTCTGTATTTCTGATTCTTTCTCTCCAGAGTTTCATTTCATTCCTTTTTCATAGACAAACATACCCTTTTACCCACTCAGAGGCTAGCCTAGGCTCCTGGGCCTCTCAGGGAAGATTCGCTCTTGGTTTATACTCGTGGGATCTGTGTTTGGGATTCATTCTTCTTCCACTGCAGGAAATATTTGGGATTGCTAAGGGCTGTGTGGGGAGAGAGACACATTTAGCCTCTCTGCACTTCTCTGCCTAGGTGTGCCAAAGATGTTTGATCTCAGGACGAAGATTATGATCAGCATTGGCATCAGCTTGCTGATTGCCACATTTGTGCTCATAGGCATCGTTTTCTGTCTTTACCTCAAATTATCCAGAGCACTAAGGTGAGTCATGGGGGCGAGAGTGGACAGCATCTCCTAAGGGGGATGGCCTGGCTGGGCTCTCTGCCCAGCAGGTCCTTCCCGCTGCTGTAGCCACACTGGGGTGAGGTCAGGATTAACAAGCAGCTCTGAAAAGGCAAAAAAGCCCTGGTGTAGAATCTATTTTTTTTCCTCGTGGCGTGGGTTTGTGCCAGTGAGTAGAATGCTCTCCGCCTAGGGCTGTGTGCTGGTGCTATCGGGCTGTGGACCTCCCTGAGCTCACCGCCGGGTGTGTAAATCAGCGTCTTGGCTGGGCCTCCCTCTGTGAGGAGCACTGTAGACGGAAAGCTGCAGGGCAGGCTGCATGCTGAACCTCTGCCTGGACAGCACAGATGGCCTGGTCTGAGCTCCTCCTACCTGCACTGGGAGCTCTCACGGTGTCCCCTGAGTCATTCCCAGTGGCCTGGGGGCAGTAAGGTGGGCTTCCAAGACCTTGAGACTGCCAAGCTAGGGGCCATAGGTGAGAAAGAGATGATCACAGTTTTGGGGAAAGACCCTGCATTGTTAGAAGTTGTGTCCCCCCGTTCTAGGGAGTTGGATGGCCCATCCCAGAGCTGCACAGCTTGGTGCAGCACCTTCCCCATCACTGCTGCCCCTTGAGGGCCTGCAGTGACCGGCTGGGTGATCCTTGCTCGCAATTCACTTTCCTTTACTTTTGTTACCTGACTCTACATCTATAGCAAGCTGAGGAAGGAACTTGGGGTGGAGGAGGGAGCTCTAATATAGTGCTGGTGTCAAGGGTTTGATTGGCACCAGCCCTAAACTTCCCAGATACCCCTGACAATTGCCACACAGGGACTGAGAAGGAAAATGCTAACCCTGTGCTTTGTATGTCTTTGTTTAAGAGCTGCAAGGGATGCTGATGCTATCAGATGTTGTAGTAATCTAGCCAAGTTGTGCTGGAACAACAAAGCCACCGCCACTGGGTCTTGTCCTGCACTCCAGTGCTGTGACGGATGTAGAATGTATACAGATTATGACTCCCTGCCACCTTGCTGCTGTGACACAAATGAGGGACTCTGACGTGGGAAAAGTGGGCACAAAAATCTTCATGAGAAATATTTCTTAGTGGGATGTTTTATTATTCAAATCAAGTTCTAGTGTGTTTGCATTCTATAATGAACAATGTTATTTTATATACTTTTGAATAAACATGCAACACGGAAAATCATCCTCTCTGCCTTGAGTGTTTCTTCCGTTGGTTATAAACATCCCTTATATTAACCCCTCTGGGACTTGGGGTAATTAGTTTGTAATATTACACTACACCAGAAGGAGACTTAGAGTGTAGAATATAAAAGCATGGGCATGGCCCCCACACCACAAGAAAGATGTATGTGGGTCTCGGGGCATTTCCAGTCTCAGCCTCAGCTGATTTTGCTCAGCTGCGGCAGCTGGCTGGGCTCCTCTTCTGAGGGCTTTGGTGATCATGTTCAGTTCCCGCCATGAGGACTCCATTCATCCAAAGAAAAAGTTATAAAGCCAGGTGGACTTCCCTGGGTTAGAGGTGTCTGACCTGTGTCCAGATGGGCTTGAGCTCAGTGGCCTCCAAAGGACATTTGGAGACCCAGGTTCCTCCCAGGTAGAGCACAGAGGACTGTCCGTATGCTGCTGACAATGAGTCTCTTCCATACTCGAAGGTCTTTTCCCACAACTGTGATCATCTCTCTGCCATCCCCCAAATCTCTAGAGCAGGCTGCTCGCTCTGTGGATCCCCGGAACACTGGTTTGTGCTGATCCAGCCGGCCATGTCTTCAGCTGTAACAGGCTCTGACCTCCAGCTGAAGGCCAGAGCCCAGACTCCTGGGCCCAGAGCGAGAAAGAAAGGAAACTCTACCTGAAGAGCGCACGCTGCCTTGAGTTTTCAGGCTGAGAGAGGCACTGAAATGCAAGAGCAGTCGTGTCTGACTCCCCCACAGGGGCTAGCATTACATGTTGGAGCCACTTGCTAACTATGCTCTATACTGATGCCACGTAACCATAAAATGCCATACACGCTGGACACCGCAACTCATAGCTCCCCTTTCTTTTCAGGTAAGGTCTGGCCTTTATTAGGACTGTTCTTTCCAGTTCTCCCTTTTTAGAAGAGAGATTTTGTCTTTGCCTTGGGAGAGATTTAGGTTTCAGGAACAAAAAAAAGGAAAACTACCTTCTCTGCCTGTGTCATGGGGCAGAAATCTAGGTCAAAGTTTGACAATTTGTTCCTGTGATTTCACTTTTCACAGCAGGCTTTCAAAATTATAGCTACTTCCTACTGTTTAAAATTTGGTCTTGGAATTTTATTTGTGACCAATTACTGTTTTAAACTGAAAAGTACATGAAAATGAGGCCTTTGACCCAGAAGTTAAGAGATACATACTTTTTCTTTTTATGTGAGCTTTCTCCAGATAACCCTTTAAAAGCCCAAACTGCCTGCCTTTCTCACTCCGTCAGAGATGTAAATTGTAACGTGTCTTTTAAGTGTTAACATCCAGAGAATTAGCAAGCAACAGTCCAGCTAAGGTTATATTCGAAAGTTTTTTAGGCCATGCCAAAATTCCTTTCCTCAGTGGAGACCTTTGCCTCAGAAGAGAAACAGTTATAAAAAATTAGATTATTTTATTTGTATGACTCAAACTTTCTTTGTAATCCTTTTGTGATCCTTTGTACCAAAAGAGATCAAAATATTCCTTTCTAAAGTCCTGGGTGTTATGGACCAGAAGAAATGTATGTGACACTCTTCTCCTTCCCCTGCTTGCCTGATGACAGGATGGCAATTTACCAAGACAAAGGTTTCTTACGCGTTTCTCTCCAACGACAGAGCTCTTTACAATGCTTGCTTACCACCTCAGCGAAGGCAGTGTAAGAGAATCTAGGAGCTGACTTTCCTTTTCCTCTAAATTTACCTTCCCTCCTTTTGGCCCTACCCCCAGGGACAGCTTCAGTTTTCCTGTTTTATTAACTGCCTCTTTAAATCTCCCAGCTGGACTTGGGGTGTACATGGTCAGCTAAGAAACTGAGACCCTAGCTGGGGAACAAACTCTTAAGATCATAATATTGTGGACGGGTGCAGTGGCTCACGCTTGTTATTCTAGCACTCTGGGAGGCCAAAGTGGGTGGATTGCCTAAGCACAGGAGTTTGAGACCAGCCTGAGCTAGAGCAAGACCCCATCTCTAAAAATAGCCAGGTGTTGTGGAAGGCACCTATAGTCCCAGCTGCTCTGGGGCCTGAGGCAAGAGGATCTCCTGAACCCAGGAGTTTGAAGTTGCTGTGAGCTATGACACCACGGCACTTCTGAGGGCAACAAAGACAGTCTGAAAAACTACAAAAAAAGATAACATTCTGGAAATGGCAACATCATGGAGACAGTAAAGCCATCAGGGGTTGCCAGCGGGTGCAGGGGTTGAAAGCACGAGCAGGTGCAGCACAGAGGCCTGTGAGGGCAGTGAGACTGTTCCATATGCAGCAACCTTATGCTGCTGTAACAATGGAGGCAGGTCATTACACATCTGTCCAAACCCACAGACCGTACACCACCAATAATGGACCTAATGTAAACTGCACATTTTAGATGATGAGAATATCATGGTAGGTTCATCAACTATAATAAACCCACTACTCTGGTGGGGGACACTGATAGTGAAACTGCCTATTTTTCAATTATGTAAGGCTGTAAGGCAGGAACTTTCGAAAAAGTCTGATTTTCATTCAAGTACAGACATAACTAAAAGTTAACCAGCTATTGTTTCCTAACTTGCTTTCCTGTAACTGCTTACTGCTTAAAGGTCATGAGTCCTTAACAGATATAAGATCTGTGACTTTCCCAATGACATCTATAGAATAACATCACTCATGTGAAACCTAAGACTGGCCTTTGACAGATCTTCCAGGCTCCTCAGGGGAAACGTACAGATGTCAACCAGACCAGTGACCATATAGGGGGGCTGACCCAACAGGTCCTGCCACCCTCTATCCAAGAACCATCTCAGCCAAGAAGACAATTTCTGCCTCCCAACCCTCTGAGTTTCTCTCCAGGCAATCAGCTAATCACCCAATTCCCCAGCTCTTTGTTACCCAAATTACCTGTAAAAACCTCAGCCCAAAAGTCAGAGGAGATGGATTTGAGAAATCTCTCCCATCTCCTCACTTAGTGCCTTGCAATGTTAGACTTTTTCTACAACTCCTGCTCTCTCAGGACGCGGTCCTCCTCCTGAGCAAGAACCCAGCAGTGGGAGAGGTTGTGCATATAGGGGTAGGGATCTACAGGAAACCCCTCTAGTTTCCTCACAATGTTGCTATGGCCCTAAAACTGTCTTTAAAAAAAAGTCTAAGAAAAAAAGAAAATAAATAAATTAAAAAATGTTTATAAACACATTCACTATGAAGGCTTGCATGAGACACATACATTTATACGTTTAGAAACAGTTGAAAAATTGTGAATGAATGTCATAGAAACATCACACAAAGTGAAATACTGGTTCCCAATCTCAAAGGAGGAATTTTTGACAACTATGAAAAATACTGACCCTTAATAAATGACCCTGCCTAGTTCCTTGATTACAGTACTTTAATTTTACAAGTTTTCTACTTCACATTAGGGAGTCAAACTAAATCAGCCATTTGAAACAAATATATTTTGGTATATTTTGTCTTTGATTTTTAACTAAGCTAACTCAAATAACCATTCTGTGTTGTGCTGGCATTGTTCTAAATATTAACAAATGTGTAAAACTCAGAGTATATAGGGAAATCATAAATTTATCAAACTTCATATTGCTAAATATTAGTTTTTAAAATGATTGTGACTTCCTTCCCAATCACATTTCCTCATCAAATGCATGCAGTCGGAACCAGGCCTGTCTGTATCTTTCTTCATTCATGGTTCTTGCTCTAAATGCAGTGATTACAGCTACATCACAGTGAGACATTGTGTGAATCAATGAACAGATCACACAAATACCAGAAAGTACAGGACTATTAACTCACAGGTTCAGCCTTAAGTGAGACAGATTCTCCTCAATGACAAAGAAAACACGATATACCTCTTATGACTATTGCATATACAATGGCCCACAAAGCACTAGCAAAAGAGACATGCAGACCCTCAGCTCACTGTGGCCAGACTGTGTTCCATACACCATGTCACCTTTATAGCACAATAAAAATGGACAAATAGTGTATAAATTACCCCTCCTTTTAAAGAACAAAATTGTTAAAATGCTAATGAGATATCCCTTTTCTCAAAAATAAAACATTTTATGCAAAGATTAGTTGAAATAAGATAGTTCTATTAAGACAAGTAGCTTCCAGAGTGGATGCCTTTATTTTCATATGCAAATATATCACCCTTCAACAAATATGCAATAGTTATAAGATATGAAACTTAAGTCTGCCAGAGAGAATTGCAATCTCTCAATTCACCTGCCTTAATCCTTCCATGCATTGCCTCGGCGTTTCATGTTACCCACTGCAGAAAAGGACCTTGGGGGAGAAGAATGTATGTACCAGCTGTTCAAAAAGAGAGACCTCCGTATACTCTCCAGGATTACTGAGGTCAAATGAGAGGACTGCTCTTGTTTTACATTAAACACCAAATCCAAAGTACTAACCCTAACCAGGAATAGGCTGACTCTGATTGTTTACTTTCCTATCTTCAGCTATGCTGTAATGAAACAAATAATGTTAGCCCCTGTGTCAACTAATTTTACAAATGCCAAATATCACTTAGTACCCATTATCTCAGACAAATAATATAAAATGTAAATTGGCAATCTATAATAAAGGTTCCAAGTCTGAGTACCCAATTTCTGAGATAATTAGGAAAAAAAAAATCAATTACTCTAAGGATTATTTTTCACATTCCTAAAACTATGTATTAAAGTCTATGAATAAATAAAAGTCACTTCAAACACATATACAATACAAACTAATGAATACATTAGAAATTCTTGAACATTTTAAACACTTAAGCAAGAGAGAGAAAAATATTACTAGTGAAAATAACTTATGATGGCATCATGTTAACTCTTAATGTACAGTACTGGATTTACAAGAAAAAGTGTAGTAAAAATTAACACTGAGGTCACTTTTATGTAAGTTAAGATTATGATCCTTCAAAGGACATTCAAACCTTGGTTTTCATAAGCATTTTTGGGTTTTGGCTTTATAATAAATATGCAATAAATATTTGCAGTACATTGTATATGTAAAGAGCTTATCTTTCTCCATTTGAAAGTCTTTCTCCAGAGTCATAATGTCTTAGTGGCATCCCAGTGGGCGGGGAGTTGGGATTTTGCAGCAAATCCATTAATAAAGTAATCTTATCATCTATGTGCTCCTGGAGTTTACATATTCGCTGATCAATGTAGTCCACGAGTTTCTTTTCCATCAGTTCCATATTTTTAGAAATAATCTTTTCCAAGTAGGAACAAACAGGTTGCTCTTCCATTCTAAAAACCAATTAAAACAAATATATCAATCTTTCCTAAATATAACACAAATAACCAAGCTATACAATAAGCAGCCAACATACATGGCTGAAATTTGTGTTCTCAACTGTGCTGTATCCGTACAGTGGACTCCCAGGTTCCAATGTAAGTAAACAACAGGTGACCATGATCCTGAATGCCCAACACATTCTTAAATTCTTTTATTAAGTATAGAATTGAAATGGAAATATAAAAGTAAAGATGAACCCTTAAAGAACAACATGTTGGGCCAGGTGTGGTGGCTCACATCTGTAATCCTAGCACACTGGGAGGCCAAGGTGGGTGGGCTTCCTAAGCTCACAGGTTCAAGACCAGCCTGAGCCAGAGTTTTCAATTTTGATAGCGTTAAATGTATCAGTTTTACATTTTATGGGTCATGTTTTTAGTATCATACCTAGGAAGTCTTTTTCTAGTCCTAGGTCCCCAAGAGTTTCTCAAATAGATTATTATCATAGAAAGGTTTTACAATTTTATATTATACATGTTAGCCTATGAATCATTTTTGAGTGAATTTTTGCATAAGGTATGAGGTTTCAGTCACAATGCTGAAATTTGGTCACATTTGTACTATGGATATCCAATTGTTCTAATATTACTTGGTTTTTCGGCTTGGCACCCATAGCACAGTAGTTTCAGTGCCAGCCACATGCACCAAGGATGGTGGGTTCGAACCTGGCCCAGGCCAGCTAAACAACGACAACTACAACAACAACAAAAAATAGCCAGGCATTATGGCGGGTGCCTATAGTCCCAGCTACTGGGAGGCTGAGGCAAGGGAATCACTTAAGCCCAAGAGTATGAGGTTGATGTGAGCTGTGATGCCATGGCACATTACTGAGGGCGACATAGTCTCAAAAATAAATAAATAAATAAACAAAATAAAATAAAGGGTCCAGTCAAGAGCTAGAAACCACAAAAACTGTTTGTTTGGGCGGTGCCCATAGCTCAGTGGGTAGAACACTGGCCACATATACCAATGCTAGTTTTTTTTTTTTTTAAAGACAGAGTTTCACTTTGTCACCCTTGGTAGAGTGCCATGGCATCATAG
>CAUYON010088867.1:0-16368 GCA_963573935.1 Arctocebus calabarensis
GTGGATGTGGAGAAAGGGGAACACTTCTACACTGTTGGTGGGAGTGCAAACTAGTACATTCCTTTTGGAAAGATATTTGGAGAATACTTAGAGATCTAAAAATAGATCTGCCATTCGATCCTATAATTCCTTTATTGGGTACATATCCTGAAGACCCAAAATCACATCATAATAAAGATATTTGTACCAGAATGTTTATTGCAGCCCAATTCATAATTGCTAGTAATCCATTCCATTGACCCACGAATGGATTAATAAATTGTGGTACATGTATACCATGGAATACTATGCAGCCTTAAAGAAAGATGGAGACTTTACCTCTTTTGTGTTTACATGGATGGAGCTGGAACATTTCTTCTTATCAAAGTATCTCAGGAATGGAAGAAAAAGTATCCAATGTACTCAGCCCTAATATGAAGATAATTCATAGCTTTCATATGAAGGCTAAAACCCAATTATAGCACAAGAATACAGGGAAAGGGGAAAGGGAGGGGAGGGGAGGGGGGAGGATGGGTGGAGGGAGGGTGTGTTTTTAGTGGGAACACACCTACAGTGCATCTTAGCAGGGTACTGGTGAAACTTATTAAAGGTAGAGTATCAATGTCTTTATATAGTGATCAAGAAAATGCCATGAAGGCTATCTGTAACAGTATGATCAAAATATTTCTGAATGGATATGAAGCACATTGTGCCCTATGATTGCACCAATGTACACAATTATGATTCAATAAAATTATAAAAAAAAAAAGAAAATAACTAAGTTCGGATGGTGCGGATTATACAAAAGAAAGCAACTAATAACAGATCAAGAGCATCTTAGAACTTCTTACCCCTGGGTAAAATGAAGCCTAATGTATTAATGGAAAGAATACAAGTTAAGCAAGATAAATTTTGTGAAATTTTTTTCTCATAGAGTTATACCAGAAGGGACCTAATGATTTTCTGAAGTCGTTTTCTCCATATGGCTCTTCCTGTCATTGTTTTTGAGAAAATTTTCAGGCTAAATGGAAGTCAGCATTGTGTGTTAGCATTTTTGTTGGGAGTAGCAGAATTAATTATAAACCTAAGGGTTGAATTATTGGCATCTAAAAGCTTTTTAAACTAAATATGCTGTAAGTGTAAAAAGCAATATTTTTTTTTAAGTTAGTTTTCATTATATCCAGAATGAATCCTGATATATCTTGTTTTGGACAGATAACTTAGTTATACTAAAAGTAATACATAGATTTCTCATCCTAAAACTTGTGCTAAAATTCCCCAAACCCTCAGATTTACAGTACCTTGCACCAAAGTTTTAAGTATGTTTTTTAAAAAGTCATTCGAATGTAAGTCAGCCTTGCTGCAAAGGCATGCCTTTTAATGATACCATGCTACATACATTTTGTGGGGCCAACAATTTTATTTTGAGTTCTTCCCCTGATAAGACTGGAAACACTACGTTCTTGTTACTTATTTTCTTCATTTCTAAATTGGGAAAGAAATTCAAGTCTCCTTTGAATAAAAGACAAAGCACACTCCATGAGTACAAATTGCCAAATTCTAAAGATTATAAATTCAGTCATGACAAATTATGGTCATAGATCGCTTAATGACAGGGATACATTCTGAAAAATGCATCATTAGGTAATTTTGTCACTGTGAGAACATCATAAAGTATACTTACACAAACATAAATGATATAGCCTACCACACAGCTGGGCTATGTGGTATATGAGCTATTGCTCTGAAGCTATCAACCTGTAACAGCTTGTTACCGTATTGAGTGTTATAGGAAACTGGGATATAATGGCAAATGTTTATATATCTACAATAATTTAACACAGGAAAAGTACAATAAAAAACATGATATTATAATCTTACAGGACCATTATCATGCATGATCCAGCATTGACTGAAAAATTATGTAGCACGTGACTATAACTTCCTATGCTTCAGGTCCTTTAAGAGAAGAGAAGAAAACCTAAAAATGCTTGTGAGTTCCATAATTTATTTTAAGAAAAATTAAAAAAAATGTTACACTTCAATGCAGTCTCTTCTCCTTTCTTTACTGGATTTAACTTTGGGTTAAAATCTAACAGCTCTGAGCACCACATGCGTTGCATCAAATTAATAGCAGTAATGTAACTTATGAAGTAAAAAAAAGAAACAGTTACCTTTTCCTTTCCAACAGAGCCTGTATAAGCTAAGGAGTGAAATATTATCCTCTGTGTACTTTTTTCCACCTTAGATTAGAATCCTTTCCCCTTTTGTATCATGTGTACACACACTGCATGCCATGGAGTGAGGTGGATCTCACAACCTCACTACAGGCTCTGTGTTTTCAGACCCAGGGAGAAGGGAGAGATTCAACTTGCAAGTCTGCCTAGGGTCAACCCAGGGCTAAGGCCAAACACTATGACAAGTCTTGGTCGTTTACTGGTATCACCAAAGGAAATGGTCAAGTAGCCGTATGTTAGCTCAAGATCTCTTTGAGAGGGCATGTGTGTCACCTGAGTCATGGAAACAGTGATGCCATGAAGTACAGATCATGGTGGCTGTGTTCAGAAGGTCATGGTTAGGCATCACACCCATGCCTTCTGGACTCCTGCAGGTCCTTCTCTTTGCTCTTTGGATTGCCTCCAAAAATATTTTTAATGAGATTTTCATTGAATTTCGAATCAATGTGTTAAACTAAAGAGAGAACGGGGAACACAAAAATGGATGTGATGGGAGATTACAAAGTGGAAAGAATAATGGACATTGGCCATTAAAATAGATTTTATTATGTTTATATTTTTTAGAAGGCAGAAGACACGGTGATTATTCTTATTTTGAAATTAAAGTAAAATATTAACAGTGTTGGGTGTAGGGAGTATATTACTTAAAGTCCTACTGCCCAATAAAGATTATTATCTTTTCCTGTGAACAATATACTCTTGCCTGATGCATTTTCTTCTGCCTGTTTCTAACTCTATTATTATCCTATCATGAACATTTCCCATCAGGATTGAACCTATTATTCCTGAGAATAGGTATTCAAATCTCTGCTTATTTCAAGCATAGATATCTCTAGGCTTTTTTGGCTCCTCTGGGATTTTCCTTCTAACTTCCTAAAACTTGGGAATTCAGCAGCCTCTGCTCTTTTTGGCCTTACTGCAGATAATTACCTGCAGAACTAGTTACTGGAAACAAGTTATAGTTCACAAGCTATTAAATTTCAGACTGAGCTTTCTTGACAGTTCCTTGCAGGATTTCTGAAAGCAAAGTTTGCCTACATTTATTAAAACTCTTCTGCTATTACCTACTAGAAAAGGTGCATGGTTCTATTACAGAAAATATTTTTGGAAGGGTTTTCAAAGATACACATTGCCTTTGTCAATTTCTGTAATTGACTATCTGTTCAGTATCTGTAGAGGCCAAGTTGCAGAAGTACAGAGGAACACAAAATATTCAAATAAGATTTATTGAATGGAGGCAAAAATACAATCATATTTACCCTCAGAATTGGGAAATAATATTTGTTCAAATATGTTGGGTTTTGTATTTGGATATCTGCTCACTATGGCTCCTTAAGTAGGATTTTCATTTGAAAACATAGTGTCTTTGTGTGGACTAGCTTGTAAATGTCTCAACGTAAATTACTTGTAGGCTTTTCTAACCATATGCTTTGTGGTTTATGCCCTGTTATGTCTCAATGCTATTTACAATTCAGTATATCATCATTGATAATGGCTATCTAAATAGCGATAGAGTCAGATCCAGAGGCAAGGAAGAATTTGAGTGCAAAATGGTTGTTTGCAGGTACTCCCAAGAGCAAGGGTGGATGAGTGAGAAAGAGTGACATACAAGGAAAGATAGCCTGAACAGGAAGAGTTAAAGAGCTGGTCATTGTGTTGCTGACAACCAGACAAAAGTCCCTGCACAACCTTTTGCAGATAGAACAGAACATGTGTTAGAGCTGTCTTACTTCAAGAGTGAGGAAGCTGCAACATTCATTCCCTTCCATCTTTTTCTGTGGATTTTTCTCGGGGTTCATTAACTCCCTAATATTTTACACCTGCCCCATGTTAGGCTACTAGAGAAAGACTAGATAGAGTGCTGCAAGTACAGAAACAGTGAAAAACAAGGAAAATCAGGAAGGTTCCAGGAAGCTTGCTAGAAACAATAGGATTCACTCATCAATAGCTACGGTTCTTAAATTTGGGGAATAAAGTAAGTGCCACTGCATATCTCACTTAAGATCTATAATTCTTATTGAGTCTTACGAGGATTTATTGATTTAAATTATGCATACAATAGAGCTGGGGCATTGATATTTTTCACTAAGCTCAACAGAGGGCATGACAATTAGAGCAGGTTACTCCAGAATCCCAATGGACACAGATATCTGTGCTCAAAACCCTGTGGCTTTTCATTCACATACCCACATTTTTTAAAGCTCAGTATTAAATGGTTTCTGCATCTACCTAACAGTGGCTTTGCTGCTCCTTCCGCACTCTCTGGCATAACTACTATTATTAGTTAAGTTTCTTTTTTCTCAAATATTGGAAGATGCAACCTGAACCATTTCCTTAAGGAAATGCTTTTTTATTTAAAACCTAGAATGTGCTGGGAGAGTTCTAACTTTAGCTGTACCCAAGGACTTAATTTCAACAAGGACCTATTTTATCAATCTGCATGCTTTGTTCTCCTGGCTCTTGACTTTGTTCTAAAATAAATTGTTGTCTTGAAAATGCCAAATGGGGGCAGCACCTGTGGCTCAGAGGAGTAAGGTGCCAGCCCATATACTGGAGGTGGCGGGTTCAAACCCAGCCCCAGCCAAAAGCTGCAAAAAAAAAAAAATGGCCACCAAGACCTCTAAGAATTACATTCACTGCTCTAATTCATCCAGGATAGGGGGCCTTGTGGCTTTATTCCTACCAGCAGTTCATATAAAAACCTGGCCCTGACTCTCAGAAGTTCAAGTGGATAATCAGATTGCATTGATCTCCCTGAGTTTAACACTGTCACTGGAACATAGGATGATCTGGTTGTGTAGGCCAGAGTCCTGAGCCTCTCCCTGGAGTGACTGAGTATGCCTATTGGAAGTGGCAGACGCAGGTCGGAGTGGGGTGAGATGGCGTATAGCTCTTCCGAAGGATTATAGATTGAGAGAAAGCAGAGGTTGGTTTCTGTTACATTTTTCATCATTTGATTCTTCAGATGAAAAGCAATGCACTATTATAAAAAAGGTCATATGAATTCTGACAACATTAAATGCTGTTATCTGAAGCATAGCACATCTTACTTCACACATGTCTCACCACTGGTCCCTCCTCTATCAACACTTACATATAGCTCTAACCAAAATGGCACTTTTCATTCCAGCACTACATTGAAAAGCTTCTCTAGCCATTCAACATCTACCTATTCCCATTCTAGACATGATTTCCACAGGCAAACCTCAGTGGATTCCCGACCCCATGACTAGATTCCATACACTCCCCAAATTGGAAGAAACCTTTGGAACTTAAAACATGCTGTCGTTAATATATGTTTTTAAAAAGACTGATGTACCTATTAAGTTGTATTAAATTTAAGCACCAGCAACCACTTACACAAATGTGAATTACTTCTACTCTCAAAGTAACACCTAAGTTCAAAAACTCTATCAAAATAGTCTTCAAGTGGCTGAGTGTTTTTAAAGTCTAACTAAAAGGAAATTGATCATTTAAAAAAAGTCTATGATTAACTCTATATAGTTCTCCAAATAGGAAATTTCTGGGATGGTTATCAGCTGTGAATTACACCGAAGTCTTCCCACTACCTGGTATCATAAGTTACCCCCTTATTCAAGATCTATAAACTTACCTCAAATTCCTATCCCACAGAATTTGAAAAAGTGGTGCTTCTCACAAGACCTTCAGAGTTTCTTGGTAAATATTCATTGAATTAGACCTCATTACTCTTTTGCTGACTGTGGGTGAATTTTTTATCTTTATTTTACATCTTACTTCTGGTTCATGACATCTCTGCTGGACATTGACCCAAGTTTTCATTTCCCAAAGAAGCACTTACATAAGGCTGAGGAAGCAGCAGATTTTTGCTAAGGTTTGTTCAGAGGTTCTCAAACTTTACCACACATTATAATCCTCTGGAGGGCTTGTTAAACCCAGATGACACAGTCCCATCTATGATCCAGTAGGTCCTGAAAATTTGCATTTCCAAGAAGGTCTTGCATATTGATAAGGCGGCTGGTCAGAGGATGATTCTTTGAGAACCATTTGTTTAGATTAAAAAGGCAGGGTCAGGGGATGGTTATACTAATATGCAAATAATGTAAAATTGAAAGATAGACTTATTTTTAATATCTTTCCACCATTTCCACCTTCTGGAATTTCTCAGCAGCCATATTTCAGCCATACTGCATTTCCCTCCCAGAATTCAAGGTCTCCTCATCTTTTTTCCTCTTTTTTTCACTTCCTAATCCCTTGCTGAAGGACTAACTTGAAATATCCAAACTCCTCTTAATTTACATAGAACATGTTATTGTCTCTTTGCCTCAGACCTAATTTGCCCTGGCCAAGCCAATGGGCTAGTTATTTTTCTGAAGTGCTTTGCTAAATGAAGATCATTTTCTCCTGTTTACGTATTTCTGATACTGGCGCTTCAATAAAGTCTTAATTTCTCAATTGCATTTTATAGTCCATTTCATGAATCTAAGCCTTTATATGTGTTTGTAGCTGGTTTAGAAACTCTTCTTTTTTACTGCACATGACATTGATTGTATGGCTGTGATTATAAAAAATATGACTGAATGAATATATACATGAATTTCTGCTGTTACTTCTTAGATTAATGCTAGAAAATACAACCTAGGTTCAAGAACAAAAGAGATGGAACACTGAAATGATATTTCCCAAGAATCAAGACAGTCCTGACTGAAAACCTGGGTCACATTCTGATTAAACCCAGGCTCTGAAGCTAGACTATCTCACTTCAAGTTCAGTTCTGCTATTCTTTTTAGCTGTATGAGTCTAAGAAAGTTATTTAACACCTCTGGATCTATCTTCTCCTATAGACCATGGATGCTTATAGTTTTTGTATTATTAAATAATATCTTATATGTCAAGCCCTTAATAAAAGTAGTGGCTGGTGCTTATTAAATTCCTTTTATTATTAGAAACTGTATTTATAACAAGTATCATTATCTCTTATTCCAACTGGATCATTCACTTGTATTCTTCATAGAATTTTTAGTTTGTCAGGAAAGTATAGCCCTGTATGTAGGGAGAACTGTCAAAGGATGTGAAAACATACTATTACATATTTAGGTCAGATATCAGGAATATTGGAAACCTCCCTTAAATTCTATTAGTCACTTCCTTATTCAACATGGACTTAGGAAAATGTTTGCATTTAACAAAAAACATATTTTCAATTTTTACTCGGCTTCAAATTAGAGTTATGTCAAATTTTAATATTAATTCAGAGGAAGCCCTAAGATAAACTACATTAAACTCTTTTATTTTCAAATTTTAATATTAACTCTAAGGAAACCCTAAGATAAACTACACTAATCTCTTACAGGTTATCACAGAATATTTTACTATTGATTTTTTTTTGAGATAAGGAATTCTTTTCAATAAATTGTATCAGAAGCCAATTTGAAATGGTTTCAAGAGACTTTTGACCAGTTGTCTGTGTTTATATATCATCAGCATAATCACTAGTCCTGTTAAAACCCCATTTCACTCTATAAAGCAGATAGCAGATAGTGATGTGTAACTTTTATTCTAATTTCCAATCAGTTTGTTCATTTTCACTTTCAGTAGTTTCTATAATAATGCATGCTTGTACAATTTCCTTTTATAAGCATATTTTTCCAAGATAAAATATCATTTCATTTTTATTCCCATCAAACAAAATTAGAGAAAAATAGAAAACATTGTTTTCAATCATTCTAAGTTTTGATAATTAAAATTTGAGATATGATTGAGCAGTGAGATTATGGTATTGGCCTATCTCTTCTTTCTCTTTTTCCTGGGAATTGTCTTCCTTTCACACTTATACACATACAAAAATATCGGCTAACATACTTTGTTGTCTTTTGACAAAATAACATTGGTCATCAATAGTATTAGCCATTTCCTTGTGGTAGAGAAATCAAAAGGTCTTATTTATGCATGAACTGAAGTTCCACTAAAACATGCTCTAAATAGGTCTGTATTAAAAAAAAAAAGATATATGGCACATTTTCCTTCAGTGGTCTAATTTTTATATGTAAAATAACTAATAAAGGGCTTGGTTTTAGATAATTCTATTGTAACTAAATGATGCAAAATTAATAATCTTATATCTTTAGAATTTTTGAATGTTTTAGTTTTGTTTATATGAGCTGTTGCAAAGCAAATAAGCCACTTTCTTTATTTTCCATAGAGAGAATTTTATGGGGCAAGAGTTTTGTGTGGTGGTAGTGATGGAGGTAGTACTGAATTCTTTAGGTGGATTAAAGAAAATTACTCTTTTATAAAATTCAGGGTGATTAGAACCAAAAGCATATCAATTCTTGATAAACAGTTATGGTTTCCAAAGACAGAGAAATGTTCACACAAAGGAAATCACACAAAATGTCCATCCTTTTCTTTCTATTTTATTAATTCCCTGTTTCCTAACCAAGAGCAGCCCCTGGCTCAGTCAGCTCATTCAGAGAGGTCTAGAAGCCATGCTGATTCCCTACCTTTTTAGACTTTTATTTCCGCAGATGTAATAATACTACTGATAGGTGTTTGGGGAATTTTCCTTTCTGCTCTTCACCTTCATTACTCCTGCCATCTGGTCCATTTCTTTTTTGTTTCCTTTCAGCAGATGTGTCCCCACCACCCCTCCCACATTGACTTGAATGAACAGAACAGTGGTTCAGAGCACTCATGAGTCTGGACAGGTTCAGGGACACACAACAGGACAATGCCAGACTTAAACCCATACTATCTATTGAAAGTAAGAAGGGACTTGTGTTCTTTCTTCTTCATAAACTCAAAATATTTTCTTTTGGTTTTGTAAAGTAAACATGAAAACAAAATCCCCATTTGCTGCCAAGTGAAAGTCTTATTTTATACTATCCAAATTTCTGCATGTTTTTTTTTTTGCCTAACCCTGTGGCACATACCATATAGCATTTTATATCCATGGAGTATAGGTGGGCAACTTGCTTATAATTTGTAGAGGTCCCTTCTATTGCCGATACGTTATACCTATTTTAAGTATATTACGTGAACTCCCTATGTACACAAGGGCATTAAAAGGGCATTAAAACACAAGGTAAACTCCATCCTAAATTAGATATTAGTTCTACTGATAAAATCTACTAAGCTATGAAATAACTATTACCAGTGTAAGACAACATTTTTTTAGTCATCACTTGTGAAGTAAAGATTATGAAGTACAATAAAATTGCAAAGAATGAAGACTTAGTTCTTGGAAGGGACTAAAGAGAGAAAAATGATAAAAGTGTATAAGGAGGATAGCTTACCCACTGAGATGAAAATGCTTTCCATATCTGTTATGTCCTAAATTCCATTTCAATGTTATTCTAGACATAATGATCTGATAGAATGATTTAAAGTGTAAAAAAATGTTCCACATTCTAACCTGCTGAGAAACAGGATTAGATTAAGCAATAATTGATAAAAGTTAAGTTATACTTCAGCATTTAAATTTGTGAAAGAAATTTTTTATGAAAAAAGAATTCTGCATCTTTGTGCTAACATTAATTTATGCTAACATTTTAATTTGTGCTAACATTAATTTATGCTAACATATTAATTTATGCATTTTGTGTACATAACCATGAAGATATGATCATTTGCAAAAATACATGTGAACTTTTTTGGCATAACATGTTTTGAGATGTCTCCTCAACTTTTGGGGACCTCATACTGGCTGGGGAGGCAAAAAAGATGTGAGTAGACAAATAACAGCATTTGGACTCGCTTTCCTACATGATAAAGATTTACTTATCTAGATCCTTTGAGAAGGAGCTTCATGTGAGATGGAGCTTTATGAACTCAGGAATTAGGTGCATTCCTCTTAATATCTTTGTCTTAAAAAAAAAAAAGAAGAAGTTAAAAGGCTCAGCGACTGTAGATCAGTGGCTAGGGTGCCAGCCACATACATGGGGGCTAACAGGTTTGAACTCAGCCCAGGCTTGCTAAAAACATTGAAAATTACAACCAAAAAAAAAAAAAATAGGGTGGTGCCTATGGCTCAGTCAGTAAGGCGCTGGCCCCATATACCAAAGATGGCAGGTTCAACCCGGCCCCGGCCAAACTGCAACAGAAAAATAGCAGGACGTTGTGGCACGCACCTATAAACCCAGCTTCTCAGGAGGCTGAGGCAAGAGAATCGCCTAAGCCCAGGAGTTGGAGGTTGCAGTGAGCTGTCTGACAGCATGGTACTCTACCTAGAGCCATAAAGTGAGACTGTCTCTACCAAAAAAAAAAACAAACAAACAACAAAAAAAAAAAAACAGCTGAGCATTGTGATGGGCACCTGCAGTCCCAGCTACTTGGGAGGCTGAGGCAAGAGAATCACTTAAGCCCAAGAATTTAAGGTTGCTGTGAGCTGTGATGGCACAGCACTCTACCAAGTGTGACATAGTGAGACTCTGTCTCAAAAAAAAGAAAAAAAATTAAAGGAAAAAAAGAGTCTCTACTCTTTGCCTTGGGGTATAGAATGCTGTGGCATCATAGCTCACAATAACCCCAAACTCTTGGGCTCAAGAGTTCCTCTTGCTTCAGCCTCCTAAGTAGCTGGGACTACAGGCACCTGCCACAATGTCTGGCTAGTTTTTCCATTTTCAGGAGAGATGGGGTCTCGCTCTTCCTCAGGCTGACCTTAAATTCCTGAGCTAAAGATTTCAACCCATCTTGCAAAGGGCTAGGATTATAGGTGTGAGCCACTGCATCCAACTCTTTTTGAAAACCTTTTAAATACAATTATAAATAGAAGCAACTAAGGGAGACCTTCAGTATGAGGAAATTAAAGGCCATGAATTTCAGGGTCCAATTAGGACTCATGCATTACCTTACTGAAAAGATGTAGTTTGTATTAAACAAATAAAGTTATAGAAAAATACAGCAAATAATTATATGTCTATTAGAAATCATCAATGGAAAGTCTTTTTTATTTTATTAATAAACATTCAAACCAAAGTTTTATGCTCAAACTATTTATTTTTCAGATTGAGGTAGTTTCTCAAAAAATAAAATAACTGACATATTTATTAGCTTACTAGAACACATCTTTTCCATTATTTTATGTATAGTAGAACCTCCATAGTTAACCACCTTCCCACATTGGCCATCTCAAGTGGACGTAATTTTCACAGACTGGCCATGCACCACATGTACATGTCAGGAGGTGTAGTTCCTTGTGTTGACCACTTCTGTGTGTATGTTGACAAGTTTATTACAGTTCCTTGAGTTGTCACTTATAGAGATTATACTATATTATGAAGAGATATATAATTCTAATTTAAAAATTATGAAATAATCTGCCCTTTATGTCACATGAACCAAATCAGTATAACTTCAGACCTAAGTATATAGTGCTGAGAAATATAGACTCATTGAGTTATAGGTATAGTGGAATATGAAACCTCTTTATGCCCAACAACATTTTCTTGCTTTCAAAATAAGTGTAAAAACACCAAACATAAAATTCTGTCATCTTTTGTAGGAAATTATTTATACTTATAAAAATCCTAGAAGTTCAAAACCCTGGGAGAAATAAAGGCTCACTACATAGCATATTCAAATTATAATGTTAATACCACATAAAAAAATAAATTGCCTGTTCACTACTATAATTATTCAAGTAGGTGTTTCACATGATAGAACCATCATATGGGTATTGATTTGGAAATGATGGAAAATGGAAATGTCTAAAGAATTGAGATGATATGAATTGGAGCTGCAGTGACTAAGGATTAGACATTTGGACGAGGATAATTTGAGGCACAGAAAGTAAATTGGATATTGAGGAGAAATTTTATTAAAATCAAAGAGAAGACCTACATGGAGTATTTAGAAGAATTTTGTGCAAGCAAGGAAGAGAAATTTTTAATAAAAGAGGAATTCACGGTTGACTCACTTCAGAGGATAGGTGTCATACAGTATCTACAGGAAAGAGAGATGAGGGTGAGAGCAACATTAGGGAAAAGGTGGGCACAGTGAAGCTGAGAGAAGAGACCCAATGAAAAAGGAGAACTGGATCTCAAAACCACAGGGGTAAGAATGGTAGCAAACTGTCCCTAGAGGTGGGACGTGATGGAATCTAAGGTCAGAGAGGAGTGCTTAGTTTCAGACATAAAAAGAAAGGATGAGGCTTTTTCTGAAACCTGAAAGAAAAATGAAAATGTAGGTGCAGACAGCGAGATGCATGGAGCAGGGGCAAAGATAATGAACTTGGCCTTTCCAGTTACATGGGGACAGAGGTCTCCTGTTGAGAAGGGCATGGGAATATCAGAACCAAGTCGAGAGTAGAAAAGGTCTGGAACAACTGAGGCTGGGCACACACTGAGGAACCAGCAGGAGATTAATAATAGGGCTGCTTAGCAATGACAAGAAGCAAGATGCAGATGTAGTTTCATGCTATTCAGGACAAAGTAAGAACATTCATTTTCTATTTGAAAACATTGACTTGTGTCCTAGTATCTTGATAATTTGGCAAAACCACATTGTGGTTGTTTTTTTTTTAAATAAATTTTATTGTGTGTATTTACGGCATACAACATGATTTAACGGGATATATATAGAGATAGTAAAATGGTTATTGATAGTTCAGCAAATGCACATTTTCATCACTTTACATAGTTACTTATTATTTTTTGTGATAAGCACAAAACTTACTGACATAACATGAATCCCAAACAATTTTTTTTACTGTAGTCCTCATGTTGTAAATTAACTCTGTAGACTTGCTCATCCTACGTATCTGTTACTTTGTATCCTCTGACCTACATTTTTTCATTCCTTCCCTGGCCAAATATTACCCAGGATAACCACTGTTTATTCTCTATTTGTGTATATTTGGATTTTTTGTTTTGTTTTGTTTTTAGATTGCATACATGAGTGAGATTACATAATGTTCTTATTTATGTCTGGCTTATTTCACATCACATAATGCCCTCCAGGCTCATTCATGTTTTTGTGGCAAATGGCCAGATGCCAGTCTCTTCAGGGTTGAATAATATTCCATTGCATACATGTACCAAAGTTTCTTTATCCATTTATTCTTTGACAGACATTTAAGTTGTTTCCATCTATTATGGAATAGTATAATAATATTATGGACTATCATGAATAGTGCTGTAATGAACACAGGAGTGCAGACGTCTTTATGAGATAGTGGTTTAATTTCCTTTGGTTATGTGCCTAGCAGAGGAATTGCTGGGTGATGTAGTAGTATTTTTAATTTCTTTAAAAACCCTCATGATATCTTCTGTGTTAGTTACTGATATCAAAAACTTTACTGTTCAGGTCACTGAGTCTATATAATGTATAAATGATATTCATTCATAAGAAGAAAAAGATGTATTTATTATTAACGTTTATTAGGCAAAGATTAAAAACTCTCTCAATTAACTTTATTTCTACAAAAAAAATCACTATTCATACACATTTGACCCATTTTTATTATGTGTTTATAGAAAAAAAATTTAGAAAATGACTATTTTCCCTCAGCTGAATTCAAAATGAGGCAAAAAATATCTGCAAAAACTTGGTTCTTGGTACTTACAGAAAATGCAGTCTGCTTCCACATAGGAAAGAATGACACAGCTGAAATTGCAGGTAACAATAGCAATGAAATAACCCCACTATTATCTCAACAAAGCATTTCTGTGTATTGAGTTTTTGTTTTGTTCATGATATTGAACACTGAAAAGAAAAATAATTAAACATTTGAAACTTTTATGTTTTAAATTTTTACAGGGTT
This sequence comes from Arctocebus calabarensis, assembly GCA_963573935.1. Taxonomy (NCBI): domain Eukaryota; kingdom Metazoa; phylum Chordata; class Mammalia; order Primates; family Lorisidae; genus Arctocebus; species Arctocebus calabarensis. The sequence goes on from CAUYON010088867.1 coordinate 13,957, forward strand.
GCCAAATCAGCAATTTATACAATTTTGCAAAAGAGCAAAACACTGTTAATTTTCTATGTCTTGGTGCACAACAAATAGACACAAAATACCTGCATGTCTAATTCTTTCCAAAACATAAGCAAGACATGTGAGTAGAATGAAGCCTTTCTTAATACTCACAGAATGCTACAATGGATATTCAGACAGTAAAGAGAAAATAGTAATGTGAAAACTTCTACAATATAATACAACCAAAGCCACAGAAATTTATGTATAAAAGGGCTTTTCCTACATATTGAGTTTACAATGCATTAGCTGCTAAATCAAGGCAAAAGAGAAAAAGTGATCAAGTGATATTCACATTGACATAGAATTCAAAATAGGTCAAAAGTTCCAAGTCAAATACTGCCAGTAATTACAATTATTGTTAAACTAAGCTGGATGAGATAAATCGGTAGGGCCAAGGACTTACTGATTTTTAACTTTCATACATAAACCACCAAATCTCTTCAAATTCCATATGTTAAACCTTAACTGACTACCAAGTTGAGAGTTACTTGGTAAAACTGTGCCCAGATTCTAATTTTTTCTGCCTTAGATTTAAACCAGTATTGTACAAATCAGTATGTTAAGAAAATATATTTAGGTGGCACCTGTGGCTCATCGAGTAGGGCACAGGCCCCATATACCAAAGGTGGTAGGTTCAAATTGGCCTGGGCCCAACTGTAAAAACAGAAAAATAGCCAGGCATTGTGGCAGGCGCTGGTACTCCAGCTACTGGGGAGGCTGAGGCAAGAGAATCACCTAAGCCCAGGAGTTGGAGATTGCTGTGAGCTGTGTGATGTCTCAGAACTCTACCAAGGGCAATAAAGTAAGACTCTGTCTCTACAAAAAAAAAGGAAAACATATTTAAATCTAACTAATTGTTTTGACTAAATTTATTTTCTATGACATTGTAATATTCCTTTTCTCTTTTTTTCATCTTTAAGGTTACTTTACATGAAGTAAAACCAGGATAGAGAGGGGGAGGAGCCAAGATAGCGGTCTGTAGACAGCTTTCAGCAGACACTCCTGTCCAGAAGGAGAGTTAAAGGACAGAAATTTAGTGAGAAAGCCAACGGTTTGGAGTTGAGCCAAGAAACAAGGTTGAGGAACGCACATCAACCCTGCTGGAGTGACCTGCAACCCCAAGGATACAAATAAAAAGTACAGAGCACATCACCAAGTGGAAGGGAGTCCTCTCCCCCAAGAGAACAGCTCGCAGTATACTCCATACCTCCACACAAACAAGTGAGCAGAGTTCAGATGTCCTCCCACTCTACCCCACGGGAGAGACCCTCTAAAAACTGGACCTCCTTCCCCTGTGCCGTGGCACTCTCCTGCCAGGCATAAAGCTGTATATATTCTCTACCTGCAAGTTGGAACTCACAGCACTCCCCTCCACTCTTACCCTGAGGTCTGCAGGTCTATCCCCCATGGAGTCCAGATTCTTGAACACTTTCTCGAGGGCATGGACAGGGCATGGGTTGTGCTGTTCTCCCGGCTCGGGAGCAGTGAGAAAGTGAGCCGAAAAGTGGCTGGCCGAAAAGCGGACCAAAGCTTTGCTAAATTTCGGCCACACCTGGCCCTCAGGGGATGACAGCAGAGACAAAGGGCTGAAGCTCCCAGACTAAGTCAGGACTATTAGCAGCCCAGCGTCTCCTCCACAGGGCAGAAATTCTGCAAACTTGTTCTGTTCTATCAGCTTTTTCATCTACTTTACATCAATCAGGGACAGAGCTGGAACTAAGTGAATCGCCCCAGCCCCCATCAAGTACCCAGGTTGTTAGGCCTCAACTCCCCCCCGCCAACACTGACACAACCGGTGGACTGGCTGAGGAACCACAGAGCCCTGTGTGACCTAGGCAGGTACAAACCTCTAGAGCATCTGCTCATTGGAGGGAACTGGACCACAGCCCTGCAATGTTACCAGAGACTGGGTGCGACAGAGGGGCAAGGCGGGGGAAAGAGGCACCAACCTTCCCAGGCTAATTTACTGGCTTGGGGGGGCCCTCCTGAGCCCACAGAACACTGGAGCGAGTTATACTAAAGCTGCCAGCAGACTTCAGCTGTCTAGTCGCCAGAGACTTTTCAAATCTTTGATTTGAGGTTAATACTGGCTGGGACAATTGATTGGGTACCTGTTTAACTGGGCCAATCACCCGAGGACTTTCCAACTTTGTACACTGGGTGTGTGGTAGTAGGAAGGTTTGATTTTCCTTTCCAAGTGTTGTGGAATTGTTGTGGGAGAATACTCGCAGAGGGGCTGCTTTGCTTAACCTGGACCTCAGGGGACGAAAGCTGAGACAAAGGGCTGGAACTCACAGACAGAGTAAAACCCTTTTGCAGCCCCAGTCTGATCAGGGAAAATAGCCTTGACAGAAATAAATTCTG